>VMDR010017075.1:0-15108 GCA_007922815.1 Macrotus californicus | reverse complement strand
AAGAGTGATAAGCTTTTACAATATCCTACAAGGAAAATTACTCCTCTCTCCAGGGAGGTCATCTACTTATTTTGGGAAACCAAATTAGGTATTCCACAACCACTTTAACATTTTTAGCACAGAATCCTATCGCTGAGCATTTTCTAAACTTCAATTTTTCCTAAGTAGTCCTGCACTTAAACCATTCAAACAAAACAGGCTTTGGACTCTGACAAAGAGTCACATTTGAAATCTGGTTCTGTCATTCACTAGGAGCGGGAACTTACATGTACTAACCTGAGGCTGTTTGTTTATTTATTGGTTTTGTTGTGTAAATGGGAATAATGTAAAGATTAAATGAGATGAATATATAAAATGCGTATCATGGGCACGTGTCTTTATTAGGCCCTTTGTCCGCTGCCTCTCACATAGTAAGGCATTTAGATTGCACACCAGGCCCTTTTAACAAGTACCTTCTCATTAAATGCCAAGCAAAGGACTCCTCAATCTATTACAGTAACAGTGACACTTAATTGCTCTCCTGTGCGCCAAACGCTGTTCTAACTGCGTTGCATACGTAGCTCATGTAATTCTCACAAGTACACGAGGAGGCAGGCAGGCATTATTATGATCCCTGTGCTATAAATGATGAAACCCAATGAGACAGGTTGAACATCTTGCCAAAAACCCTGTAAGAGAGCAAGTGGGGAGCTAGAGTTTCAACTCAGTTGTCTGGATTCAGAATCCGTGCTCTGATTTTACAAGCCAAATGCATCAAATCTAGTCTGAAGGGCTTCCCGTCTACTGCTGAACTTAAGCATTCTTGAAAAATAAAACTAGAGTAATGATAGAATTTATTTTCCAAAAACCGACCTCAATTCACTACAGAAGACAGTGTTTGGCCTCTGCTTGTATGTGGAAACATGTCTGGAGAAATAGAGTTTCAATGACAGAAAGCCTGATATTTCTCAGGGCTTACCTTCATCCTTTCTCTTTGGAAAAGTATAGGAGGTTCTGTTGTGGGATAATATTCTATAAACTAAAGAGTTCTTAAAGGCCTCTGTGTCTATGATTTTGAGCAAAAGCCTATATGAAAATAGCCCAGGAAGTTAAGCAAGGCTGTGGCCAGTGACCACTAGAAAGAATTCTCATGTGCATTCTTTTATCCGCTCAAATTTTCACAGAGCTCATTTATTCATTCAGCAAATACGTGTTGGCTGCGTCTGCCAGAGCTGGAGCTGTGAGCCTGGGAGAGGCATCTCCTCTGATGGAAATTACACTCTAGTTGGAAGAGACAGACAATCATCAAAGATTTGTTGTTGGGCTATATGTTGACATTTCTATCTTCTTTTTTTAAATACTGCATATTCACCCCTCTCCCCTCTCCTCTCTCCTCTCTCATGGCACCACAAATGCTGATTTTCTTCCTCCCAGCCATGATAAAGCAGAAACCAAGACTGGAAGAAATCCCTGACCTACTAGTTAGATGAAGATCCGTAGGCGGCCCTGGCTGGTGTGGCTCAGTGGGTTGGCATGTTGTCCCATAAACTGGAAGGTCGCGGATTTGATTCCTGGTCGGGGCACATACCTAGGTTGCGATTTGGATCCCTGATCAATGTTTCTCTCTTGCATTGATATTTCTCTCCCTCTCTTTCTCCCTCCCTTTCTTTCTCTCTAAAATCAATGAGCATGTCCTAGGATGAGGATAAAAAAAAATTCTTAGATGCTCTTCCCAGAAACCAGATGAGTCTGAACTTCCAGATGGAGAAAGAGAAGGCTCGGTGGCTACTCAGATGAAAGAGGGTAGACAAGACCTTGCAATTGGAGGGGAGGGGAAACCTGACACCCGCACAGGATGGAAGAAGGATCATAGAGGATATGCAAGTTCTTGTAAAGCCCTCAGAGGACATATATATATACAGCCCTACCTGCCTGGTACATATTAGGTGTGCAATGACCATTCGCTAGTATAACTATTATCTCGCTGTTTCAGTTATGACCCATCCCTTTCACACCAGCAGTCCTGTGCCCAAACGCCTTCTCCATGGCTGAATCCGGACTGCCGGCTCCAGGTCCTGAGCCCTGTCCCAACTGTCTCACTCTTCCTCTCTCACCTACCACCTTGCTAGTGCTCACTTCGTCAAGCTTCTAGGATAGCCTGCCAAGTCCCAGCCAGTTGTCTCCTCTCTCGGGTTCAGTGGCCCTCCCTGGTCTCCTCTGTCCTGCTGTCCACAGAGCTCTGGATCTCCTCTTACCAGGTGGATCATCTATGCTCATTACTACATGAAAGTAGGAAGTGCATCTTCAGTCAGGAATAAGAAACCCCTGTTTAAACACTGTGCTTGCACAAGTTTAAACCTACTTGTGTCAAGTTGATCTGTAAAAGGCACAAAACCCACCTCCAGGGTCAGGACGGACCTGAACTAAACATTGTAAATAAAAGAACCAGCCCTGTAAGCGCTGGATTTGTCCTTGGTGACAGCACGTGGTGTTCTCTACTGGCTGTGTAGGGGAGAACCATGCAAGGCCAGAAGGAAATGGTCTGGTGTTGTTTATTATTGTCTAAGTGGGTGTTATGAGCTGGATTGTGTCTCCCCTCCCAACTCATGCACTGAAGCCCACACTCCTACTACCTCAGAACAGACTGCACTTACAGATAAAACCTCTAAAGAGGTGATGAAGTGGAAGTGAGGTCATTAGAGCAGGCTCTAATCCAGTGGGACTGGTGTCCTCACAAGAAGAGAAAATTTGGACACACAAAGACATACCAGGGATGTGCGTGCACAGAGAAAAGCCCCTATGAGGACACAGCAAGGAGACAGTGTGTGCAAGCCAAGGAGAGAGGTGGCCTCAGAAAAAAATCAAAAAGGGGGAAGGGTTTCCAGGAAACACTATAAAGGACACATGGACAAAACCAAGGGGCGGGTGGAAGCAAGGGAGGGAGGTGGGGATGGCTGGGGGGAAAAGGCAGACAACTGTACTTGAACCACAATAAAAGAAAAGAAAAAGAAAAAATCAAACCTGCTGACACCTTTATTTTATACTTTTCGCTGCCAGAACTGTAAGAAAATAAACTTCTGTTGTTTAAGCCACCCAGTCTGTGGCATTTTGTATAGCAGCCCTAGAAAACCAGTACAGTGGGTGAGGCAGTAAGTCTGACAAGGACTAAGAGGACCCGTTTTTTTAAAGCAGTGGATGTAGAGAAGTTTCTGGAAAAGTTATTCATAAAGGAAGCACGATAGAGTAAAACTAAAATGAATTTTGGCAGAGCAGAGCTCAAGGAACAAGTCTTCCAATTTGTAACTACAGGACAGAGGGTAATTTATTTAGCTTTCATAAATGTCACTTCCCACATCTTTAATTGGGCATCAGACCTCACAGGGAGGTTGTGAGGATTAAGTCAGATCTAAAGGCACCCAGAACGTTGTTCTGCATTTACTAGGCACTCAGTGAGTGACTCGCCCGTCTCTTCCTTAGGAGTCGGACGGTATCTAAGCCACGGTTGACACTGTTCACGTGGGTCTCGTGTCTGTAACTAACCCGAAATGAGTTCACTGTGCCCTCTTTCAACAGCCTGATAGCTACTGGAGTCAAAAACGTTTTCCTCCAAGATTTATGAAAGACAAAATACTCAAAGGTAGGAAAACGTACAGGTCTCAAAGATGGTTCTGCTTTCCCTGAGTCGTCGAAGGGGCGGAGGCACATCTCTTCTTATCCGTGCTGGGACTTCTTCCCAACTGCAGCAGCCGGCATCTCAGCCACGTGGAAGCTCACGCCCCGCCCCACGGCCTTGGCTTTTGAGTCCGGCATCCAGCTCTCCGCCACAAGCGGATCAATCAACTCATCCTCACGGTTTAACTTCTGTCGTGGTCTACAGTGGGCAGTATCTTACATACCAACCACATCTCGTGGTTTCTACTCAAAATACAAAGTTCCCTTTTCTTCCAATTTATAGAAAAGTTGAGAAAATATTTAAAGTGTAATGGCTCTTCAGATTTAAACTTAATGTACTTTGGGTTTGGAGAGAGTACCTGTCAGGAAGTTATTACTGTGCTGAAGTTTGACTCACACATCTATTTCTGTACTAATCTCCCAACAAGGAACAAAATAGTCTTATCCGCACAGTGCCAATCAGCCTACCCCCCCAAATCCATTAGTTAGGTGTCATTTTTCACTTCTATCTTGATGTGGGATTTCCTGTCACCATTATATGATAGAACCCTAAATTACTGCCTAGAAATACATGTCTATATATATTGCTTTACATCACTGTGATCACTGATGACAACTTGATCTTCGAGAAAAAAGAACCACAAATATCTCACTAAATGAAAACTATTTTAATTCTATATTAAAGGATATGCATTTTTTTTTTAGATTTTATTTAATTACTTTTAGAGAGATGGGAAGGGAGGGAGAAAGAGAGGGAGAGAAACACTGATGGGCTGCCTCCTGTATGTGCTCCAACCAGGGACCAAACCTGCAACCTGATCAGTAATTGAACCATCAACCTTTCACTTTGCAGGATGACGCCTGAACAATGGAGCCACACTGGTCAGGGCTGAAGGATATGCATTTTTAAAATAAGTTTTGTGGCTCACATTTTTAGTTTGTCTCAAACCTGGAAAAAGCTTTAATAATAAATTTAATTAAACAAACTAATGGAAACAAGTACATATAAAATAAAAAATATCCCTGTTCTTCTAAGTTCTAAATCATGAAAATAATGACCATTTAAACATCTGAAATTTTGCATGTGTAAATAGCTGTGGACTTAAGAAATCTTCTCAGAGCCCTTAGTTGAACTTGTACTAGGGAAGTGATCACTGCATAGAAGGGGTAAGTACAGCACCCAAGCTGAAGCTTTGTGGAAAGTAGGATGCTGATAAGAAGTATAAATGCAATATTACAGAAAGAATCATTTAAAAGATGGTCAAGAGGATGCTCATTGACCTAGAAGATTGAAATATGCAGTATCTTGGAAGAATAGAGCTCTAATAGAGGGATACTTTGGCTAGTTAATTAAATTATTCTTTCAAACGTGCAAAGAACCAATTACTTACATGACATCAGGACTGGGTGAGTCTCCCTTGTGTAAACACTTTACAAAAGAAGACTGCTAAATAGAGCGAGGTTTGGACACACTGGTGGAAGAGGACCCAATCTTAGAGGACTGGAAAAACACCGTCAAACCCTGAACTCCTGCTCACTGTGTGTTCACTGTGAGCACTAACGGTGTTTGTCCATACATGATGAAATTGTGCATTAGTACACAGAACCCAGGGATACACGCACAGTCAGTGAACAGTCCCATTCATAGGCAGAGATACTATCTTTGTGAATATAAAGTCATTTATTTCTATTCTTCCTGTAAACTCTTGTTCATTTGAAGCTTTATATGTCCAAGGTTTACATCCTCAGTTAAGAGACATTGTGGGGAGAGGCAGAGAATGAATTTGCTAAATTTCTTTAAAACCTCCTTTAGCATATCAAGGTCCAGGACTCAGCTTACAGAATTTGTCCAGCTCAGAGTGTAGAGAAAAACACCCCTTTCACCTTTGGGCTATAAAACCTGCTTCTCACTGATAAAAAGAAAATAGGACTTGGAGTGAGAGAGTAGGATTGCTTTTTTCCTATTCCTGGGAGTGTGAGGGAAGATAGAAAAAGATGAGAGAAGAGATAAGATGAAAAAATGAGGAGACACTGAGGACAGTGGGCACTTCTTGTCTGGCTTCCCCTATGGAGCTTAAGGATGCGTCTGTCAATCAGGAGGAAATCCAGTCAAAGTAAACCAGGTGGTACAGTGTAGTTTCACACACACACACACACAAAAGACGCCCTGATTCCTGGCTTTCCTGCCCCACTCACAGTTTGTGTGTAGGAGGGAAGGAACCCAGGATTTCCTGCAGCCCCGGAGTGGAAGCAATAGACATGGAGCTGACAGCTATAAGCCTGTTACAGACTCCACCACAGTGAAGATGTCGCAGAATGAAGGGAAACCTGTAACACCAGAGAGAGCTGAGGTGAGGCTGGGTAGGTGAGGGAGGGCCAAACCGAGGGACCAGATATTGAGTTATGACAGCCACCGACATCAGCTGCAAATGTGAGCAGCGCCAGCTCTCACCCAGGTGGACAGAGGATGTTATACAAAGGCCCCACGATGAGAGGATACTACCCCCAAGGACTCAAACTCTTTATCTCCACTAACAGTTACATCACCCCGCTCACTCAAATTTACCCAAATACTACTTGGAAAGAAACCCTGCCCTTCCTGTGCTCCCTGTGTGTATTATAGATTTATCAATAGATATGATTGACTCGACAATTTAGTCAAATGAGTTGCTACTTTATGGAAGCATGTTTGCATCCCAAGAAATTAATGACTCAGGCATTTTCCAAGTTCAAGGTTAAAGAACAAAAAATCCCTAATATTACTGCATGCCACAATGTAATAGTAGGCAGAAAAAAATAGATTCCTCTGTTTAGAACTAAATATACATGTCCCATAACCCAATTCCCACTCTTCTGTTCCCTTCTGAAGAAATCCTAGCTTCCCCAAAACATTTTGTCAAAGTTGGTCTATAAATAAGTCATTGCTCTCTGTAAGGGGAAAAATAAAGCCAAGGACATTATCAGCACAGCTTTGCTTTTTCCTCATGACCTTGTGGGGAGGTTGGAGAGAATGCCTATGGATATCATCAGAAATCACACTTACTGTGATCCCTCCAGTGGAAAATCTTAGAATTTTGTTAAAAATATATCCTCTCTAGGTAATTTGTTACATTGGAGAGAAATGAATTCAAAAGTGCTACCTTTTCAAGTTCAGTGATATTGAGTTTTGTTTTGTTTTCAGAATCATCCTAGGCATCATTATGTATTTCTCATCAAAGATCCTTGAGTCCTTGAAGGAGGCTTTGTGTCCTTGAGTCTTTGAAGGAGGCACTGGGAAAGATACACTGTAGTGAGGACAAAGAGGCTTGTGTCCAAAGCCATCTTTCCACTCCTTTTCAGTCACTCCACTAAGCTTCCTTAATGGTAAACAGGTTATTCTGAGGCCCTAAAGAAAAATGAGAACTCAGACACAAATCTGGTACCTAGGAGGCTTTCAAAAAATACTTTTTAAGTGGAAGAACACATACAGATTGAACTGTATATGTTTAAACTTTTCTCCATCCTCATAGTAACAGTCTTCAAAAAGATCATTCACTCTAGTACTACCTGCATTTATACATCAAAGCACAGAGTAAAAAATGTGGGAAATGTGAGCAAATAGGGGTAGCTTGGAAGCAAGAGAGAGGAAAAGAAAGTACCCTTTGGAAGCAATGGCATTTCCAGTTCTTTAGCCTGCCCTCCTTGACCTGAGCACTGTCTCGAGTATTCTAAGAAGCTTGATTGAAGTTAACAGTCTTGGTTGAGTTTTATTTGGCTCAAATTGCCGTTTTGGTAGACTTATTGCTCAACAGCTGCTCATCTAATCCAGAAAAAAGCCAAAATTTAGCCACTTCTTTGCTTCTTTTCATTCCAGTGGTACTGACAATTGAATTACATTTTCAAAATCTTTCATGCATAGGAAAATTTAGAATGCTCAGTAAAGCCAGCTGCAGAAGACTGAAAGTCAGCTCAGAGCTATATCAAGGCACAAGAGATTCATTTTCCTTGCAGTGGTCACCTATGGCAACAGCATTTTCCAACTGATTTGCCCCTCATTGTTCCTTCTGTAAGTAAACGTGACATTCTGAGCAAAGCCACTGCATTTCTCCTAGGGTTGGCGCCACCTGAAAATACTCCCACCCTAGTGATCTAGACAGGCTTCAACTGACTGCCTTTCCACAGGAGTAGTGGATATACAAGCCTAGCTGAGAAGAGGATCTTGCCTACTTACTTTCCAACTCATTTCTGCCAAAGATCCAGTAGAGAGCAAAAATGGCAGACTTTCCTCATCTGAAGTCCCTAGAATAGGAAATATTATCTATACATAAACATTGTACAACTCCAGGGGGCATCAACCATATTCTTGTCTTCATATATTCTTATGTTCATGTTATTTTTGTAGTGACCCTATGATTGTGTACTTTTCTATGCAGAGGGTCCATAGCTCTCATCAGACTTCTAAAACTGGTGCAGACCCCCCAAAAGTTAAAAACACTCATCAGGTTTCAAAAAGTAGAATAGAAAGCATCTTATCTTTATATATGATTTCTACTTTTTCCTACATTATGCAAAAAGAACCAACCATGCAAAGCAGTTTCCTTAGATTTAGGTTAAAAGCTTTGCTTTTTACCTAACTGATGATGATTCATAGGCAAATTATCCATGTTCTTTATTTATCCATGCTTTTCTCTGCTATTTCATTTCTGACTGTCTTCACTAATTGATGATATGATTGTGTATCAGAGGGTCCACCGGAGGCCAATGAGCTGAATTTTTTACTTATTCATTCTGCTAAAAAGCTGGATGGAAAATATTAATGTAATTTATTGGTGTTCAATGGGAAACTGTTCTATTACTCAACAGTTCCAATTCTCTGTGTTATTCACATCCCTTTTACCACTGATGACAACTGGAAGTCAATCTTGCCTGAAAGAGAAATTTATTATCCCATACTAGGCATGTGCTTTTTCTGCTGCTTACGCAACAATGGGGTCTTTCAAAAACTTTTTGGAAAAGAAAACTATCAAATATACAGAAGTAATTATTGAGTGACATTTCCTAAAATCAAGCACTAAAACAAATAGGTTGCATGTGTGTGTTTGGAACAGGGGTCAAAAGAAATCAGACATTTAGTCTGGAGATCAAGTGACCAATGGCCAACGATGATTCTACAGTAACCATCTTCCTGATGTGGCCTCTGCTCCACGTTCTGATACAAAGGAAACAGACTCACTCAATCACACGGGACAAATGCAGCCTGGCATTCACACACAGCGCCAATTCCTGCTACAGCAATTTAAAAGAGAATCTTTTTGCTCAGGCAGAAGGAATTCAATCACCTAGTGGAGATAATGAAAGAGCTTCACACTTTTAATCAGATATTGATTGATCACTATAATATTCTCTTGCAGCAATAGCTGTGGGCATGAGAAATCTGGGAGGAACGGAAGAGATTTTCAGAAGGATAGCAAGTAAAGAGTGTTTGAGACTTGGAAACTGCAAAACAACAGCAACTGATACTTTAAAAGCTTGGTTTCCCTTTCGCAGCCCATAATAAAGTCCACTCTTATTGATTGTTGGGTAGCCACAGACAATAAGCATTTCTGGATAGTTCTCCAGTGTTAATAATTGTCCTTGTCTGTTGGATTTCCTGCCGGTTGCCCCCAACTGGTTAGTATTATCAGCGGTTCAAACAGTGAGGTCCCAAACTACAGGTTCTATTTGATTTGTCCTAGGCCAGGGGTGTCAAACCCATCTTCACCTGGTGGCCACGTCAGCCTTGAGGGTGCCTCCAAAGGGCCGAATGTCATTTTAGGACTGCATAAATGTAACTGCTCCTTAACAGTTAAGCAAGAGCTCGGCACTGCTGCCGGGTAGAAACAAGGTGCCGGGCCGGATAAAACAAGGTGGAGGGCCGGATTCGGCCCAAAGACCTTGTGTTTGCCATCTGTGTCCTAGGCTGTCTGTTAATTGTCATGTATAATTGTGTTGCAGAATTTTTTATGAAACCTGTATTTTTTTGCTTTGTAAAGCAGGCAGCACCATGTGTATGGACTTGTAATGGCTATTCTAGATGAAGAAAAAGGCCAGGAATGGTCTTTTATGTCTCAGGATTCTGAGTTTGTGCTAGGTGGTCCTGTATGGCTCTGAGACAGGTGAACCAGCATGGCTGAGTTCATAACAGAGAATAATTCCATCTGCAAACATCTGTGGGAACCCCCACCCTCTGCACGGCACTGTGCCAGGTGCTAGGAGAGGTGATAAATGGATGACTGTTCTCAAAAATCACTAACTACTGTGAGTCAAGAGAGAAGAAAACACTTTTAAAAAGAATAAAAGTGGACACGGAAAATTCAGTCCTAAGGGACTCATTCAACAAATAGGCACAAAACCATAAATCTGTTAAGGAATTTTGAATTTGAGTAAAAACAGAGGGTAGCAGAATCACTGCAAAGGAGAAGGCAATCGATAAGCTAGAATTTGTAGCCTTGTAGGAGAAAATGTTACACCTGCCACTGGGGTGTAGTCAAGCCTCCCCTATTTATAACACACTGAAATTAAGCCCATAAAGCACTGCTACAACCACAATCTGTAGGGTTTCTCCAACAGCCCTACATGCCCAAGGATATAGGCTAAGTGCAGGGTGGAAATTTACTGTGCCACACCCTGATATCTAAATGGAATAAAGCATTACATTATTGGGCTCACTGGAGATGGATTTCCCAGGACCACACGGTTATTATGACTCTGAAATAGTTACGTCTCCATCATAAGATGCCAGTGTTACTCTCAGGTTTGAAGACATCCACCTTTCATTGCTGAAACGTATTTTATTCTATCTATGCAATGCCTTTAGCATACATCTGAGAAGATAAGCACTAATGGCTTTTCAAAAAAATTATGTTAGTCTGTGAATCGCTCAACTGAAGTTTAAGAGGTGTATATACAATTCTCCTTTCCTTCCCATAAATATGTTAGAATCTGGATGTCACCTTGAGGTGCTCAACAGGCTGTGCTGGTGGGCTTTAGAGATAGAATCGACCTAGTGGTGCAAGAGGTAGCCTTCATGGTGTGGTGTAAGGGCTCTGGCCTTTCCTAAATCTCTCCCCACTGGTTTCCCATGTAGGCCATTGCCATTTTAGTCACTTGTTCTCTTAGGGAAGTCACATAAAATAGCACACAAATATTTGATAAGAAGTAGGACTAGGGCATGATGTCAGCAAGATGGCAGGATAGAAAGAACTGGAAGTCCAACTCAGAGCAATTAGGCAAGAAAGAGACATAAAAGGCATCCAAACTGGAAAGGAAGAAGTAAGATGATCTCTGTTCACAGCTCACATATTCTTATGCATAAACCTCTAAAGATTCCATTTAAAAACCTGTCAGAACTAATAGATAAATTCAGTGAAGGTGCAGGATATAAAATCAAAATACAAAAATAAGTTATTATTTTATACACTAACAAATAGTACTAGAAAGAAATCAAGAAATCAATTTCATTAACAACAGCATCAAAAAGAAAATACATATAAACCTAACCCAGAAGGCAAAAGTCTTACACACTGAAACCTAAAAAATATTGTTGAAAGAAATTAAAGACAAATAAATGGAAAGACATTTCATGTTCATGAACTGTAAGACTTAATATATTAAAATGTCCACACTACCCAAAGTTATCTAATGATTCAATGTAATCCCTATCAAAATCCCAATTGCATTTTTCACAGAAACAGGTAAAATGATCCTACAATTGATGCGGAACCAACAAAGGATACTGAATAGCTAAAACAATCTTGAGAAAGAATAACAGAGCTAGAGGCATCACACTTCCTGATTTTAAATGATATAACAAAGATACAGTGATAAAAAACAGTGTGGTACTGGCCTAAAGACAGAACAGAATCAGTGAAACAGAATAGAGAACCCAGAAATAAACCCACATTATACAGTCAACTGATCTTAACAAGGATGCCATGAATACACAATGGGGAAAGGAGCATCTCCAACAAACAGTGACGGGAAGATTGGATGTCCACATGACAAAGAATGAAATTGGATTCTTATCTCACAGTATACACAAAAAGGAACTCCAAATGGATTCAATACTTAAACACAAATTGTAAAACTCCTGGAGAAAACCATTGGGGGAAATCTTCTTGATGTCGATCTAGACAATGATTTCTTGATATGGCATCACAAACACAGGTAACAAAAGCAAATAAAGACAAGTGGGACTTCATCACACTAAAAAGCTTCTGCACAGCAAAGGAAACAATAGAGTTAAAAGACAATCGATAGAAAGGTGGAAAATATTTGCAGACCACATATAACTGATAAGGGATTAATATCCAAAATATATCGTATAAGGAAGTCCTACAATTCAATAGCAAAAAACACCCTATAATTCAATTTTAAAATGGGCATAGGACTTTTCTAGATATTTCTCCAAAGAAGACATAAAAATGGCCCACAGATATATGAAAAGATGCTCAACATCACAAATCAAAATCATGAGATATCACCTCACACCTGTTAGGGTGGTCATTATCAAGGGAACAACACAAAGCAGAATAATGAGGGTTGGCATGGGTGTGAAAAACTGGAACCCTTGTGCACTGTTGGTGGGAATGTAACACAGAGCAGCCGTTATGTAAAACAGTACAGAGTTTCCATAAACATTTTAAAACTTGAACTCCCATATCCAGCAACCCTACTTCTATTTATTCGAAGTTCATAAAATTGGGATCCCAAAGAGATACTGGCACTCCCACGTTCATTGTACTATCCATAATTTCCAAGCGATAGAAACAACCAAAATGTCCACTGATGGATGAATATATGGGGTGGGGGGGGTAAAAATAGCTTTACAGTTGTGCATACACAAAACAGAGTTTATTCTTCTATTATTATTTATTAACTATTGCATTATTTTCCATACAAACAGCAGTAAACCTGCCTTTCCCCCACCCTTTATATATGTGAAGATTACTGAGCCGTAACAAATGTGATTCTGTCACATGATGCAACATGGATGAGTTGACATTAATCTAAGCAAAATAAGCCAGTCACAGAAGGACGAGCACAGCACAATTCCACTTACGTGAGGTGCTAAAGCAGTCAAACTCTCCGAAGCAGAGTACGATGGTGATTGCCAGGGGCTGGGAGGAGGGAGCGGTGACACACATGGGTGTACATCAAGTTCCAGTCATGCCACAGTCACTTGTAAAATGACTTTACAAACTTTATCATAAAATTTGTAAAGTTTCAGTCACTTTGCTTTTAGCTAACAAGGCCACACTGCACACTGAGAAATTTGTTAAAAGGATAGTCTCGTGTAATGTTGTTTTTTAAGCACGATGCTGCCCCCAATCTGCCCCTCACCCCACCCTCCAAAAATAGTAGGGGTAGGTTTGGACTCCAAACTAAGCATGGGGAGAGACATGAGCAGAGCAGAGAAGAATGTGTAGGGTGTGTGTGTGTGTGTTGAGTGCAAGGAGCCTCAGGGAACAGGGGTCACCTCCCTTTAATCAGGTGTCTTTTAAAATTGACTAACTGCCTGATGAGACCTAGGCGACCACAGCATTTAAAAAAAAATTATTATTGTTCAAGTACAGTTGTCTGCATTTACCCCCCACCACTCCCCACCAGCCCAGCCATCCCCACTTCCCTCCCCTGATTCCAACCCCCTTGGTTTTGTCCATGTGTCCTTTATAATTGTTCCTGAAAACCCTTCTCCCCTTCCCCCCTATTATCCCCTCCCACCTCCCCTCTGGTTACTGTCAGATTGTTCTTAATTTCAATGTCTCTGGTTATATTTTGCTTGCTTGTTTGTTTTGTTGATTAGGTTCCACTTATAGGTGAGATCATAAGGTATTTGTCTTTCATTGCCTGGCTTATTTCACTTAGTATAATGCTCTCCAGTTCCATCCATGTGGTTGCAAAGGGTAGGAGCTCCTTCTTTCTTTCTGTTGCATAGTATTCCATTGTGTAAATGTAATAGTTTTTTGATCCACTCATTTACTTATGGGTACTTAGGTTGCTTCCAGCACTTGGCTATTGTAAATTGTGCTGCTATGAACATTGGGGTGCATAGGTTCTTTTGGATTGGTGTTTTAGGGCTCTTAGGATACAATCCCAGCAGTGGAATTGCCAGGTCAAAAGGCAGTTCCATTTTTAGTTTTTTGAGGAAATTTCATACTGTTTTCCACAGTGGCTGCACCAGTCTGCATTCCCACCAACAGTGCACTAGGGTTCCCTTTTTCTCCATATCCTCTCCAACACTTGCTGTTTGTTGATGTGTTTATGATGGCCATTCTCATCAGTATGAAGTGGTATCTCATTATGGTTTTAATTTGCATCTTCCTGATGGCTAGTGATGCTGAGCATCTTTTCATATATCTCTACCCTCTCCCTGTTAACACCTTGTTCCGACTGGGCTTTGATTTTTTCTTGCTGTTTTCCTTTCTAATTTCCCTGTCCTCAGCCCTATCCCTTCCACAGGTGAATGACAGAGAGGAAAGAGCAGGGAATTCAGAGATAGGCAGAGCCAGTTCAAGTCTTGGCTCGGGCACTTTTCAACGGTGTAGACTTGGGTAAATTATTTAACTCGTCTGAGACACGAGATTCCCCATTTAGGAAATGTATTAGTAACAACCACAGACAGCTTTGTGTGAGTTATGTGAAGCAAGTTACATAAAGTACCCAAGTTTTAGAGTTCGAAATAATCTCAAAATTATTTTATCCAATGGTTTTCAAATATATTTTTGCTTGCTATTACCTAAAAGAATGTTTAAGAATGGTGGACTCTCATTCATTTAAAGTTGCCATCTAACATTTTTCAAGTTTAACTAATTAAATTTTCAAGTTACATCGTCACAAAAATGTGCTTTTTCTCATAGTATAAATATTGACATTTAAAAATGAAATTACTAAATTCTAGGGATCTAAATGCTACATTATTCTAGTACTTATCATCTTCTATTTTAAAAAATACACGTGACTAACCTAAATAACAAAACCAAACAAGAAATGACTGATGGTGGGGGCACAAATTTCTAAATTGAAGAAGACTAAATAAGAAGCCCTGGCCGGGAGGCTAGGTTAGAAAACCATCCCACACACTGAAAGGTTTCAGTTCAATCTCTGGTCAAGGCACACACCTAGGTGAAGGGTTCAATCCCCGGTTGGTGCGTGTACAGGAAGGAACTGATTGATGTGTCTCTGTCACATCAGTGTTTCTCTCTCTGTCTCTCTCTCTCTCTCTTGTCCTCTCTCTAAAATCAATAAACGTTCCTTGGGTGAGGATTAGAAAAAAAAAAGAGAGAGAGAGAAACTAAAAAACAAACAAACAACAAATGCAATGCATTGAATGCTGGATCAAAAAAGAAAAAAATCTGCTGTAGAAAGTTCTCAGACAACTCATATTATGGAAAAATTGTTAATTTTCCAATTTTCTTAGGTGTGACAGTGGTATTGTCC
>VMDR010017074.1:0-20475 GCA_007922815.1 Macrotus californicus | reverse complement strand
GGCTTGAGGCTTTATTTCCCCGAGCTGGAACCTTGGGTTGCATGGTCTGTCTTGCTTCCCAGTTGTTCCTCTCAGTTTATCTGCACTCAGTTGTTAATAACTGTGAGTTTGTTGTCATTTTACTGTTCCTATTTTTGATCTTCTTTTTCTTAGATAAGTCCCTTTAACATTTCATATAATAAGGTCATGGTGATGATGAGCTCCTTGAATTTGACCTTATCTGGGAAGCACTTTGTCTGCCCCTGCCATTCCAAATGATAGCTTAGCTGGATAGAGTAATCTTGGATGTAGGTCCTTGGCTTTCATGACTTGGAATACTTCTTTCCAGCCCCTTCTTGCCTGCAAGGTTTCTTTTGAGAAATCAGCTGACAGTCTTATGGGCACTCCTTTGTAGGTTACTGTCTCCTTTTCTCTTGCTGCTTTTAAGATTATGTCTTTATCTTTCATCTTGGCTAATGTAATTATGATGTGCCTTGATGTGTTCCTCCTTGGGTCCAACTTCTTTGGGACTCTCTGAGCTTCCTGGACTCCCTGGAAGTCTATTTCTGTTGCCAGATTGGGGATGTTCTCCTTCATTATTTGTTCAAATAAGTTTTCAATTTCTAGGTCTTCCTCTTCTTTCTGGCACCCCTATGATTCGGATGTTGGAATGTTTCAAGGTGTTCTGGAGGTTCCTAAGCCTCTCCTCATTTTTCTGAATTCTTGTTTCTTCATTGTATTCTGATTGAATGGTTCTTTCTTCCTTCTGGCCCACACCATTGATTTGAGTCCCAGTTTCCTTCCCATCACTGTTGGTTCCCTGTACATTTTCCTTCATTTCACTTAGTGTAGCCTTCATTTGTTCATCTAATTTGCGACCAAATTCAACCAATTCTGTGAGCATCCTGATTACCAGTGTTTTGAACTGTGCATCTGATAGGCTGGCTATCCCTTTGCCATTTAATTGTGTGTTTTTTCTAGAGCTTTGATCTGTTCTTTCATTTGGGTCATTATTTTGTCTCAGCGTGCCTGTTACGTAGTAAGGGGTGGAGCCTTAGGCGTTCACCAGGGCGGGGCGACCCACATCGCTGTCTGTGGGGGAGGGGTCAAAGAGAAATCAGTGCCGCTTACTCAGCTCTCTGCCAGTTTTCAGTCACTTCCCCCACTACCCACAAGCAAATTGGGCCCTTCTGGTGCTGATTCCCGGGTGAGTGGTTTGTGTATGTTCTAGGACCCTGTGGGTCTCTCCAACAGACTCTCCTGTGAGCCTGGGAGTTAGTTTCTCCCTCTGGCGCCTCAACCCCCACAGGTGTTTTCAGTCAGAGGTTTGAGGCTTTATTTCCCTGCACTGGGACCCTGGGTTGTGTGGTCTCTCTCGCTCCCCAGTTGTTCCTCTTGGTTTATCTGCACATTGGTGTGGGACCGCCCAGTCCTCAATCCACCACCTCACCTGGTGTGCCAGCTGCCACCTTGCCCACCCCAGTCCTCCAGTTGCTGCCTTGCCATGAGTCCTCTCCGCCTGGCTGCCCGTTTCTGCTCCTCCTACTGGTCTGGGTGAGTGTTTCTTCTTTAACTCCTTGGTTGTTAGACTTCCATACAGTTCGATTTTCTGTCAGTTCTGGTTGTTTTTTGTTTTTAAATTTGTAGTTGTCCTTGTTTTGGTTGTGTGAGGAGGCACGGTGTGTCTACCTACGCCTCCATCTTGGTCAGAAGTTCCGGTATACCTTTTTAATCAATGCGTGGCTAATAAAGTTTTTGTACTCACTTATCGTTCATAAGTGAAGGGTTCTTAGATTATAATAATTTCATCTAAATTGTTAGTGAGCATTGTTCTACTAACTACCAGATGTTGCAAATAAAAAATCCAACACCAATCTAACTTTCTTTTGCAATTCACTTTTAGAAGTAGTATTTCCAAGACTTACTGATTTTACCCCCTCACAAAATATACCAGGATTTTATCGTTGGCATACAGAATTTTATTTCAATATTAATCAACTAATGAATGTTTAATGACATTATCATTTTCTTAATGACTTTTTAGTGTCATATATTGTTTAACAGCTAATACAAACAATTGGTATAAACAATATATACCACAGCAGGTAATAAGTCTCTGGACAGATGAGGAGGGGAATTGGGATGAGGTGGATGAGACTTCAATAAACAGAGAGGAGTAGGTAGATTATTCCAGTCAGAAAGTTAAGCATGAGCAGAAAAATCAAGTCCAAACATTGAAGGATGTTTAGAAAATGCAAAGGAGGTACTGGAATTTAATGAGGAATAATGAGAAATAGATTTGAAAATATTCTGGGATCAGATTATAAAGGGCCAGAACTGCCAAGCTGAAGAGTTCGAAGTTTATTCTTTCTTCAGAGGGCAGCCTGGTCTGTGGCAGTGGGGTGGGAAGAGGATATGGGATGAGAGCCGTTGAGACATAGCCAAATAGGGTTTGAAATAGGGTTTGGAGGAGTTCGCCTCTGACTCTGTCTTGCTGGCATGGAGGATCAGAGTAATAAAGCCTGCCATAAAAACTGCCTCTGGGCAGGAACTTGCAACTTAGTGGCAGGCTGGAAGCCTGGGAATGAATTGCTTTTATAAAACCTCCATCTGCTTGACCTAGTAAATCACATGAGCCACATTAAATCATGTGAGTTAGCAACAGTTTCCTACTGTCATAGGCTTATTTGCACTCTCATAAATTCATGTTTAAAAACTCAGATGTGAAGTCTGGTAAGGCTGTAAATCTATTATATAGGGTTCGAGATCTTAATATTTTAATTATTTATTCATAATAATCTCAGGTTTTCAGAATTGAAGTATGAAAAATGTAGTTGTAAAAAATTAAAACCCATAGCCCTGGTATTAGAACTACCTATTTTATCTCTTGGTGCTTGTAGCCCCTGATAAATAGTTATTTGTTTATAGACATCATTCATTAATTATCTATTGAATACCTTCTTCATTCAAAGTATAAGCTAGACTTTATATACCTTGTCTCATTTACTCCTTAAAATAACCCTTTGGGTTGATGGTGTTATCTGTATTTTTGAGATGAGGAATCTGAGGTTCAGAGAGATAAGACATTTATTAGCAGAGTCTCTCTCTCTTTCTGTCTGTCTGTCTGTCTGTCTCTCTCTCATTCTTTCTCTCTGTCTTCTCCTCCCCACCCACCATCCACCCCCAGGAACTGAGCCTCCATCTACAGGAGCTGGCCTCTGGAAGTTATTTTTGGATAGACTCTTGCTTCCCTTGTCATTATTGATCGAGACAGCAATGAACATATAATCCAAGCTGAGCCAATCAGATCCTCTTTCCTAGAAATTTGAAATTGCAGTTCAGAAACTATGAACCCACATTTGTGTCAGGAACATGTAGACTTGACAGGCTGGGTGGGGAGGCAGATTCCAATAATATGGTTGGAGAAGGGTAAGCGCTGGGAAATGAGGACAATGCTGCTGTGAAGAGAAAGGCAGAGATGAGAAAGAGTCATGATAGCCGTCAAGCTCCTAATTTCCGTCCTTTCTTGAACTCTGGCTACATTCTCACCACTAATTTCTGTGAGATAGCCCTATATCCTTAAAATAAATTCCTCTTTTTAGCAAAAACTAGCTGAAGTTTGTCTCTGTTACTTGCAAATAAAGAGTCTTAATACAGCTAATATATGATAGAACTTGAACCCAGGTATAATTCCAGGCCATGTTTATAGCCACTACACTATATTGCCTCTCTCGGCAGAGAATTGCTTAATGCATATGTGGATTAACTCTCAGTGCATTAATTCTGGGTGAAGATATGAGAATCATGCTAATGACCACCTACCATTAATTTATTTCAATGGTAAAGGAGGATTTTGCCAATTTATACACCTACTCATGGGCAGATTTAAAGAGGCAAGAAAACTGAACAAGTTTTTGGCTCTGAGCTCACTGGCTCATCAGGAATTCGGAAGCATCGACAACCCTACTTTCATTATCATAATCATCATCAACATCATTATGTTTGGCAAGCGAGGCTATACAGGACCTATAACCTGGAAGATCTCCAAACATTTTGCAAATTGCCTGGTTTTAGATCACTAACATGCAGTAACTTTAGGGACTATGGTAGACACTTCAGGGTGTTTATCAACCCTGTTTCTTCTTCTTCCTGGACACAGTTTTATTACATGTCCCAGACACCCTTAAAGTTAGTGTTGCTGTAAGACCGGCTTGCAGCAAATGGAATGTGAACAGAAATTACCTGAGCTGCTTGCAGGCCTGGCCCATAAAAACACCTCGCTGCCATCCTCTGTGCTCTTTCCCCCAAGTCGGTGACCTTGGAACTCACATATGGAAGAGGGAGAAGCTGTAAGATGGAAGGCACTTGAGTTCCTTAATTATTACTTGGAACAGAACCAACCACTAAGTAGGAACACCTGTTTGAATTTCAAGTGTACAAGAAGCACCTTTCCATTTTGTTAAGCTGTTAGTATTTTGGAGTTTATGTGTTACAGCAGCTAGCATTAATTTAACAGGCATGATCTCTTTAGTTTATGACTAATTAACACATATTCCCAGGCATGAAAACTTCATTAATGAATAGCTCTATAAAAAGGGAAATTTCTTTAGTACTAATAGGTTATGTTTAGAATTTTTCCTTTTAAGTCTTAACTACATGGCAGGTTTGCCATGGAAATAGGATGACGCTGGTGGATTAGCATCTGGGAATTTGAAGTGATGAAAGAGGCCAGTGTTTCTAGCCCTAACTTGATTAGTCACATTTACAACAGGAAAAAAAATCATCCCTTGGTGTTCAGCAGTCACTGTGGCTCATTCCTTGGTTTTCAGCAGTCACTGGGGCCATAGTAGAAAACACTCTTGCACGCCAGGGCCTCTGCTAGTTGTTTTTTGTGAGGATGAGCTTTCTTCAAAGACTGCAGTTCAGAGGTCAGACCCATAAATAATCAAGCAGAGATAGCTAAGTGTGATCAGTATCAAATCCTCTGATGAGGAGAGGAGGAATTCTGTGGCCAATCTACTGAACTACATAGACCAACACTCCAGAAAGTTTAGGCCACACAATAGATTTGTGTTGTTATTATGATTGTTAATTTAACAACTTGAGGATCAATGAGATCAATAGAGGCTCAGTCCAGGAAAAACAGGAGAAAATAACCTTTCTTCTCTCTATTCCCTGTGGCCTTAATCTGGAGTCAGATTATGCCTGACTGGACATCCTGGCCTGCACAGTGTCCATTCACTGGACAGTGCACAGCTCTGTGCTTTCCTCCACCCTGATGTCCTAGGTCTGGGTGGGAACCCCTAAACAAAACCAGGGACAAACAATGGGTTGCATACATTGAAGTTCATCATCTCAGGTGACAGTGGATGCCCAAGACTAAAGTAGACCCAGATGAAACTCTAGTCAACTTGCTGAGAGAGGGGTAGCAGGGACCTGGGGTGGAAATGGGCGCACAGCTCAGGAGTCATTGTTCCAACATAGCTGGTTGGACTTGACTATTCTAGTCCAGAGAAGTTTGCAAGCAAGCTTCAGGGCCCCAGGCATTAAGATACAAGGGGTGTGGATGCAGGGAAGTGGACAAGGAGTCAGTCACTGGGCACAGCCGCCTCGATTTCCCAGCACCCTGTGCATATCCTTGTTCTAGCTTGCCTTTTAATAATGAACTTAAGGCTCAGAGCCAGAACTGTCTTTACTGCTCACTTTACTGCTTACACAAAGCTTCATGTACACATTGGTTCCAAATGATGGATAATGAAGGTGTTCATATCAGAGAACATTAGCCCTGGAAGGCACCCTCAAGGCCAAGGTCACACAAGTGATTGATGAAAGAGCCAGGAAAAGCTCTCTCTCCCAACTCCCTATCAGGTGCTTCTTCCATGACGAGGCTCTCTCTGTGGGTGCTGCATGTCATTGTTGACTGATTGTGGATTTCTTTACAATGGGTGACAGTTTTTTTTTCTGGCAAGATAAACTTTCTATCCCAAATGGGAAACTTGTAATGCAGCCATCCCAAGGTCACTTGTTGACCTCTCAAGTTCAAGTTGTTTTTACTTACTAGTAGAAATTTTCAGAGGCGTATTTGCAGGTTTGGTAGACCTGCGCTGTTTCCCTTGCTTTTGAAACCCAGGCGGACCTCAGCAGTAATTATTCCTGGGATTACTAGCTTCCAGGACTCTGGCGTGGGGTGCTGTGGAATCCTTGTGTGTACTTATCTGAGGCCTTACTCCACGTGTCCCATCCTGACATTTCCCCTGGAGGTTTGTTTTCCAGGTTTTAATGTGAAAAAAAGAGAGGCTAAGTACTTAAAGGATTTAGAATGTGCCAAACTTTCACTGGTGCTGAGATGCTTTTATGCAAATCAATTTTCCATTTGCCTGGAGCTTAAATCTCTTCCAGCATCCGGCTCTCAACTTGGGTGCTTAGAGTAAACGCTTGCTTCAATTAAAATGAAAAGCAAGTGGTGTTGGGCGCATGTTTGTGTTATACAGTAAATGAATGTGTATTAACAGTTCCTTTTATCAAATTAATCAGGTGCAAACAGTTTAATTAGACAAGTTAATTAAGAAAGATACAAGCCCAAACTGAAGTTATGTTTAGATCTCAAAAGAGTGTGGTGTTTCTCTTTATACTGATGTCAGAGAAAAATAAATGATTCAACTTGCAAATTTAAATCTTCCCTCCTTCACTTCCCCTTCCCCACCCTTACCTAAGGGCTGCTGCTTGCAGGATCTGTTTTTGGGGGGAGGGGGAGAAAGAAGAATTGGGATCCTGATAAAACAGACAAAAGAAAGAAACCAGAGAGATTAAACTGATTTACATAACAGAATTAGAAAAAAGAAAGGAAAGAAAATATTAGAGTTTAAAAGGACTGACCTGGGGTGAATTCTGGAGAGCTTGGAGAGGGCCAGGAGAAATACTTAGGAAAAGATGTAGCAGATGACAAAAGAATATGAGATGGGAAAAGAACAAATACTTTTCAATTTTTATTATTTTCCATTTAGTGCTGTTTGCGAGACTTCAATTACAAATTTAAAGTTTTCTTCAATTATTTTGGATGCAGGACTAAATTTCTTTCAATGTGAAAGTATGCAAAGATGGCATCACTAGGCAGTTGAAACTTATATGGATTATGTGGGAAAAAGGAAACATTTCCCTTTCCCTCCTCTGCTTATTTTGACCTACTGATTAATCAAACCAACAGGAGGCAGATTGACAAAAGAAAACCAAACTTCATCTTGTGTGCATGGGAAGCTCCCATCCATGAGCAAGTCAGAGACCCTGCCTACATGGGTGGTTCAGATGTAGAAAGGCAGATTGAGGTATATAAGGTATTCTGAGCTAGGGATGAGGGAATGCATCTTGGGGGCTCAAGGGGTCATCGCAGGATGATAAGAATAGACAGGTAGTAAATAGAAGTTTGCCTAGACCTATAGGTAAGTCAAAGAAGTTATCTCTGATAATCTCTTACTATGGACAAGGCCCCTAACTCACGTTCTAGGTAGTTAAGAAGTTTCTCTTGAGCCTGAAGCCAAAATTACCTTGAGCTCAAAATAATCCACAGACCACTGAAGCACATTTTGGGGTGGCTCATTCTGGACCCCACAGTTACATACTGAATGTTAACTAGCAGCCATTTTTTTCAACATTGGCTATCGTGTGCACACCCATGTGCTTTCACGTATACACAGATAATTTAGTCTGATCAACTCTCTAGTAAAGGTTTACTGATATTCAAAGGCAACTGACAATTGAGAGTGATTGTGCGGAAGCAAGACCATTCTTACTACTGGGAGAGTAAAATCAAAATACCATCTCTACACTGTATCTCAGGACAAGAGATAGCATGCTTACAGTGATCCCCCCTCTTGTCTGAGGTTTTGCTTTCTGCATTTTCAGTGACCTGTGGTCTATCGTGGCTTGAAAATATTAAATGGACAATTGTAGAAATAAACAATTCATAACTTTTACATTGTGCACTGTTCTGAATAGTGAGATGAAATCTCATGCCATCCTGCTCCATCTTGCTTGGGATGTGAATCATTCCTTTGCCCAATGCATCCACACTGCACCTTACTCCGCCTTCCCTGCCACCACCTCCATTAGTCCCTTAGTCGAAGTCTTGGTCATCAGATAGATTGTTGGGTATAGACTGTGGAGGTTTCAGAGTGCTTGTGCTTAAGTAACTCTCATTTTACTTAATAATGGCCCCAGAGCTCAAGAGTAGTGATGCTGGCAATTAGGCTATGCCAAAAAAATGTTTTCTTCAAGTGAAAATGTTTGTATGTATATCACGTGTATGATATATATATATACATGTGTACGTGTGTGTGTGTGTGTGTGTGTGTGTGTGTATACACACACACACACATATATATATATATATGTATATGGTTTAGTACTATCCTCGCTTTCAGGCATCCACTGGGTCTTGCAACATAGCACCCGCAGATAAGAGAGGACTACTATACAAGATCGAGGGCGTAGATAGGTTACTGACAAAGACTAGCTGGAGCTTTAAGTAAACATAATGTACTGGAGGGTCTATGGGAGGTGCTAGGGCTTATGGAAGTTCTCACACTCCATGTAACTGTAGTTGCAAGAACCCTCCATGTGAGAACCCTCAGGAAGATCTCTATGCTAATAATAAATCTTTATGTCTAACTTCCCCTGCCCTTGACTTCCTTTTCCCTTCTAAGAATAACCCCTCCATCTTGGCATGCAGGCCAGAGTGTGCAGATAGCTTACCATGTCTGCACACACTGGGCTGCAACCCTTTTACCCCTTCAATAAATCCTTTTTGGTAATGAAATACCTAGTCAATATTATTTCTCAGTCAACAATACTAATGACAAAGGACTAGACTTAGAGAATGTCAGAGAGAGAAAAACATGTGGATCGCAAACATGGACCATGCAACTTACATCATACTCTTTTGTAACCCTACACTTACATAGAATTACTACCACACATCCAGCTATAGAGTCTATTTCATGCATTGGGCTAGTTATGCCTCTAGAAATCTCTGCAGCAGTGATCTTAAATTGAGAACATCCTAGACTCAGATGAAGGCTATGGACCCATCCTAGGAAAATGCACAGACATAACAAATGCATACCACTTGCAAATGTATGGGTTCATGGATCTTCCTGGACACTGGCTTGGAAACTCCTACACTTTTCTAGACCTTCAAAAGCTTGCAACAGAAGTACCCTTGTCCTGTCAGGAGACTTTAATTGGCAAAGCAAAGGGATTCTTCTTTCTTTTTAATAACACTACCATACACAAGACAAAGAGGAGAAAGTTCTTGGGCAGGATTACTGCTCACCCAGTTCTCACAAATGCTACTAAGATCAGGACCAGTTTTTCAGTGGTACAGCATAGTGAGTCAAAGGAAGACTTGTACTCCCAAGTAATTTAAAGAGAAAAACATGCCTTCCTTTCCTTTTCTACATGGGAAGAGAAAGTGGGCCAAAAGTTATGAAATAACATTTGTGCATCTTTAGGGTTGCAACTAATTATTTCACTGAAGCTTTCAAATGCATAGTTCTTGTTCTGTAACCTTAAGGAGTCCATAAACAAATGCTAAGGTTATGGATCAAATTACAAAGCAGCAGCAAGATTAGGTATTGCCAACTGAATTTCATGTAAAAATTTCATAAAGTTGAAATGAATGGTCCTTCACTTAGAGTGTACTCCTTGGGTTCAATCATGAAGTCATAACTATAATTTGATGTGTGTCTACTGACTCTGCCACCAGAAGATACTTGCTACAGGATTTAAATGGGACACTGTATATAAAGCTTTGAGCAAGGATCAGCAGGTGGAAAGGGCTTGCTTACCAAAGAGCCCTGCTAGCAGGCTCTCCTGTGGCAGCAGGACGCTGTATTGCTGCTGCTCTGTGGATGTGGCTACCACTGCAGAAGACTTTTGGTGACCCAGGTGCCCAGTACAGCCTGTGACCCATGTTGAAGCAAAGAAATCCCTAAACTCCAAGGTTAGATCCTCTTGCTGTCTGGTGATACCAGGAAGCACATAAAACAGTAGCAGGGCCCCAAGGCTCTTTGTACCCAGTTGAGAGAGCAGATTTATACACATCTAAAGGGAAAACTATCTCTGCTCACAGCATTTCTGACACTAACTGTGTGGGTTTTTTCCTATACCAACAACCAGTTCTCCAACTCTGGACACCAACTGTGTGTCTAATGATTCAGTTTAATTCTGGCACTCACTCCCAGGAGTTAGTGAAGACTCCATGGGTTAAGGGCTCAGTCTTACCGACTGCCCACACTTCAGATGCTAAGCACAAGTCCGCCACCGCCCCCCACACTCCTCCCTATACTTCTCATCGACTGACTATTAAATCAGGAGTCCCCAGAACCCCCTCTTCGGGTTCAATAATTTGCCAGAATGGCCTCACAGAACTCAGGGAAACAGTTTACTTACTGTTACCAGTCTATCATGAAGAATACAGCTTAAGAAGGTGCATGGGGCAAAGTGTATGGAAAGGGGTGTAAAGCTTTCATGCCCTCTCTGGGTGTGCCGCTCTCCCAGCACATCTATGTGTTCAACAACCTGGAAACGATTCAAACCTCTTCATTTAGGGATTTTATGGAGGTTCCATGACCTAAGTATGATTGATTAAATCACAGGCCATGGTTAATTGCATCAATCCCCAGTCCCACTCCCATCGCCAGAGGTGTGTGGGCAGGGGTGTGGTCGGGCTGACAGTTCCAGCTCTCTAATCATGGTTAGCTCCTCTGGCAACCAGCTTCCATCCTCCAGAGTTATCTCATTAGAATAACTCAGGTATGATTGAAAGGGGCTTCCTATGAATAACAAAAGACTCTTTTCTCAGCTCTGTCACTCAGGAAATTCAGGAGCTCTGTGCTAGGAATCAGGGAGGAAGGCCAAATATATATTTCTTAGTATATCAAACTATCACAATATTCCTTTGCAGATCACCTGCTATGTGTTTTTACATTACCAATTTCACATTAAGTTCCTTCCAAGCAGGAGATAGACTCTGCTGGGAGTCTGTCTGGTCACTGTGCCATCTTCTTCACCTGTCGTTGATCCCTTTTCTTTCAGGGGGAGCCGAGTGGAAGGCAGTTGGGAAGCATGTAGGCATTGGGGAGGCCTTGCTCTGGAGCATGCCACCTCTAAAGGCCCATGGGCTTAGCATTTATTCCCAACCCTAAGTGCTGACCCTTATATCTACCCTGGTCCAGCAGTAAGTTAGTCATCATCATCATTGTCATCCTCAAGGCTTAGAATATATCTTTCTTTTTGAAAACCTTGAACATGTTGTACCAAACCTCCCTTTCCAGCCTTGTCTTGTACTGCTGTCTTCCCCTTGTTTTGCAGTTCAGCTGAAGGTAGTATCTATCTTCTCAAATTTTAGTTCCAGCCTTAACTTCTCTCCTGAACTCCAGACTTGTATATCTAACTGAGAATAGGTGATCACAAACTCATCATGCCGAAATGTAAACTCCTGATTTTTTTTAGTTTTCTACAAGGTTCAGCTTATATTCTGGAAGAGTAAAGCACATGTCATGTTTTATTCATCTCCTGTTCAGCCTTAGAATCACAGAGTGGGTCTTGTTCAGTATGAGAGGTTTCTCCACAATATGCACTGGTCTCTACTCGGTATCACTTACCTGAAACATTCTTCCTTCATTGCCTGGCCATGTCTGGCTTGTTTCTTATGTCTCAGTCTTGATGTCATATCATTCATTCCTTAAATACTTGGTTCAGTGCCTACTCCACTCCTAGGACTGTTCAAATCTGGACTGTATCTATAAACTAGATAAGAAAGGTCCTGACCCTCATAAACTATATACACTACAGTAGGGAGACCTTTACCATAAAAAACTAATAAATAAAATTGTTCCAGACCGTGAGAAACAATAAGAAGTAAGAGTCAGTGCAATGGACCCAGGTATTTCTGGAGATGTAACCATGTAGAAACTACATTTCTTTAATATGACATTTTCTCCTTTTATTCCCTTTGATTCAAACTGGCCTCATCCAGCATCCTGACTCCCCCATCTCTCTCTCTCCTTTGCACATCCACTCCATTGATCATTAAGCCCTCAGGAGAATGAGGTTCTGGTCAGCATTAAATAATCTTAGGAACAAAGCTCTGGGTCTGTTGACCACAAAGACAGAGTTTCCGTCAAACTGGAGATAACATCTAGGCCTCAGTTGTGTTTTAGCTTCAGACCCAGAAAAGCAGAATGACTCCACTAACCACACCTTTGCAAAACCAGACAGAGCAATGTCACAGCTGACATCAGGACCAGGTGCAATGATCAACTACTCCCTACCCTGATGCTGACCAAATAGGCAGAGACCATAGCCCTAACTCCCTTAGTGCCCTATATAACGTATCTCTCAGAAGCCATTGGGGAGCCAGGTTTTAGAACACTAGCTTAACTGGGCCTCTAGGTTTGGCACCATTTCCTTAAATAAGCCTTTATTTTCTTTGCTGCAAACTCCTCTTCGTGTTTTATTGGGCTTTGATGGATGCAGACAAATGAGTCCTTTTAGTTCAGTAACAGAGACAGAACTACTATTCTGTTCTCTGAATAAAGTCCATCTTCCATCTAGAATCAACACTCAGTCAAATTTAATAAACTTCTTATACCCCCCACTAACCGTACAATTGAATATCTCTTATTTTTATTTAGATGAGGAGTCTTGGCCATAAGAGAGAACCTATGCAAAGTGCATTTGTGATTTGAATTTGCCACAAATTAAGGAAATCAGAGTTTTCCCATAGATTTATTTCCTGTGCTTCTGCTGCCAGAATCCTGGCCAACTTCATTAAGCTACCTCTGTTTACATTTGAATGATATACTCAATAGTCCCTTGGGAGTTCTCGTGCAAACTCTTGCCTGTCTCTCTCTGTCCTCTAGCACATTGTCTAACCATTTGATGCGTTTGTTGTATCCATTTTCTGCATGTTAAATTGTTGATTCAGGCTGCATCCTTTCTCTTTCTCCTGGAAAAATAATCCTGTAATTTTTTTCTTTCATTGTGTTTCTCTTTCCTATACAGATGCTCCTTGACTTCACTATTCGGATGTTCTTATGTGCTGATCAACTCATTGTAAGGTGAAAATATACTAAGTCAAAAATACATTTAATACACCTAACCTACTGAACAGAATAGCTTAGCTTTGTTTACCTTAAAGTAGCTCAGAACACTTATATTAGCCTGTAGTGGGCCAATTATCTTGAATTTCATCTCGAGTAATTGCCTTCCTTTTCTTCTCACCAGATGCAGGGGACACAGGTGGGTGTTTTATAGACAGGATGGGATGCGAAAACACAAAACACAATATCCAATATCAGTTGTTCACCCTCATGACCGTGTGGCTGACTAGGAGCTATGGCATGCTGCCACTGCCCAGCATCACAAGAGAGTATCATACTTCCTCTTAGTAGCTCAAGAAAAGATAAAAATTTGTAATTCAAAGTACTGCTTCTACCAAATGCATATGGCTTTTATTATCATTGTAAAGTCAAAAAATCATAAGTGAAACTGTTGTAAGTCGGAAGCTGTCTGTAAGTGCATTTGGCTTGTCCTTGGGCCCTTGGGTGAGTGCCAATTTTTTCTCTAGTCTTCACTGAAAATAGGTTGGCTCTTCCACCATACATGTTGCTGTCATTGTGTATTAATTCCCTGTGTGCCATTTGAAAGTATATTTTCTTCTAGAAATGATAGACTTTCCCAAGCTAAAGTTATGTGAGTATAAGTAACTCCTAAATACTCGTATATCTTAGTCTGAATGTACAGTAGAGCCAAAGTCAGGGCTTTCATTTATGGGTATATGATTCCAGCATTTTACTGCTAGCCTTACATTTCTCTCAATTTCCCATTAAGATTTGCCATGGTCGAATTCTGCCCACCCATTACAGCTTGTATCCTATTTAATTATGGGGTGGTTAGATAAGGCTTCTCTGACTCTCAGCCTATCATATACTCCCACAGCACCTTGGACTGCTTCTCAACAGTTTGCCTTCCTGAAATCATTTAATTTGTGATTGTACACAATGTAATTTTTTTAAGACCTGTCACTATTGCTAGACTCTAGTCCCAGTGAGGATAAGGACTGTATTTTTCTCACTCAAAACTGCATCTCCAGGCTCATGCAAAGTGGCCAAGGCAAAGTCAGTACCCAACAAATGGTGGAGGAATGACGGACAGTTTTCATGTCACTAGACAGTGAAAAGGATCGGTGGCAGTGCCGGCTCAAGAGTACATGGTTGTTCTGCAGATCACATCTGTAAACTGTTCAGTGATCGTTCATTAATGAAAGAAACTCTTTCTAGAATCCAGCGACTTGGAAGACCAGGCACACACACGTTTCCAAAAAAGGTTTATAGGGTCTCCATGTCTAGATACCCCAATCTTGTCGCTGTCAGGTTTTTGCCTACTTTACTCAAATTCTCTTTTTGAAAGAATGTCATCCCTGTCTTCTTGTGTTCATAAGGTTGCTCATCATCTGCTGTAATCAGTTCCAAGGCTTTGGGGATTTTTTTTGGAATTCCTCCGAGCCAGCAGAAGACACGGAGCAAATGTATACTCCTCTGCTTGGGCAAACTTGTAAAATGAAAAAACTTCATTGTTGGTGCTGCCTCTTGACCCCACCTGTAAGCCACTTCTCTTTTGGAGGGCTCTCTCTCCACTGGCTTATCCTCACTGTCACCTCCGGTGGTTGACTTCCTCATTCTGAGCCCTGCCCCTCATCTCTCTCCACATCCTCTATTTAGTGTCTCTTCTGAAGCTCTCTACTCCAGAAGGTCTCACCCTCCTAAACTGTCATGGCCACTGAACTCTAAGGTATTTATTGCTCATCACAGGTGATGGGTTTGCATTTCCACAAGGCCTCAAATGGACACGATTTAACCTGAGTAACTGACCCTGCTGATAGGAGTGTCTGGGTTCCAGGATGAAGAAGGGGAGACATTGGGACGGTTGGAGCCCTGCAGGAGTCAGGAGGGAATGGGGCGGTAGGGCCTGACAAGCCTGCCTATGTGGGTGCCCCAGCATATTCAAAACCTGGAGCAGATAACTTTTTAACAGTGCACTCTTATTAAAAAAATATTTGCAGTAAATAGCTTAAAATTAGCCCATTTTTATTCTTTATTCTTTAATAAACATTTGTCTACATGGAAGTTAATTCAGAGACCTCCTTAGTTTCCTAAGAGTTCACAGTCATTTGAGCACACTGTGGGTGCAGTTCCTGTTTCCAGTCCCTTTGGGAGTACACAGTCCCTCATTGAAACAATAGATTCTGAACAAACAATGAAAGCACAGTCATTGAAAGACAAAGGAACAGAACTTGAGTCACTTCAAGTCTGTCACACTGTGTGATCACTTGGAATGTTTTTCTAAAATTTAAACCAGAGAAACAAAGTGGCTGGAGTGATCATTTGAAAATTATGCGCCCCTGACTGTGTTCCTTCCTGGGCAGGCTCGCTAGTTTACAACGTGCATCAGAGGCCGCTGTGGCTTTCGTTTATAGTATTGAAACTCAACAGCAACCTGCAACAATTATTTAGAAATCCTTAGCCCAACAAAAGATACTGGAGGGAGGCTTTGGCTGGTGTGGTTCAGTGGTTGGAGCACCCTCCCATAACTGGGGGAGTTGAGGGTTCAATTCTGGTCAGGGCACATGCCAGGTTGTGGATTCATCCCCGGTTTCAGGCCATCATGAGCGACCCTGGGTTCGAAAACACACGATCTGCCCTCTTGGTGTGGATCCCCAGTCTGAGTGCCTGTGAAGGCAACCAATTGATGCTTCTCTCACATCGATGTTTCTCTCCCTCCCTTCCTCTTGCTCTAAAACAGCAAAAGGAAAAAAACAATTGTCCTCAGGTGAGAATAAAAAAAAAATATATTGGAGGGAAGAATACTTTATTGCTGACAATATTTGGAATTCTCCATGCTAGACAAAAATAAAAATCAAACTTACATTTATTCAGTTTCATTGTAGTTTTTAAATTCTCTACCAAGCTTGTACCCCCACCTCCTTCAGCTCACTCCCAATGTCGTTCTGGATGTTCACTGCAGGCAGGGTCAGATTGATACTCTGGCATGTACTGCGATCTTAAGCACATATGTGTAGATTTAAAAGCTCATTGCCCTCACGACCAAGTGCTTACAATTTGCTGAAACCCAGCCCAGTTAAGGGCTTTGCACGCACTGCCTCACTTAATCCTCGCAACGCCCCTGTTAAGTAGCCACTGTCATCATTTGGGATTGTCTGACTTCAGATTGTAGGCCTTTGATTTGATATCTTTTTTTCTGCATTTATTATCAAGAATTTTTTTTTTGGATTTGTTATTGTTATTTTATGATAGCTGTCCCAATTTTTATCCCTTTGCTATCCTCCACCCAGCCCCCCACCCCCATAGTCAATTTCCACACTGTTGTGCATGTCCATGGGTCATGCATACACGTTCTTTGTCTAGTCCCTTCCCCTTCTTTCCACCCTTATCCCCCTCCAACTCCACTCTGTTCACTGTCAGTCTGTTCCGTGTTTCCATGCCTGTGGTTCTATTTTGCTCATTAGTTTATTTTGTTCATTAGATTTCTCTTATAGGTGAGATCATATGGTATTTGTCTTTCACCAACAAGCTTATTTCACTTAGCATAATATTCTCCAGTTCCATCCATGCTGTTGTGAAAGGTAAGAGTTCCTTCTTTCTTTCTGCTGCATAGTATTTCATTGTGTGAATGTACCACAGTTTTTTGATCCAGTCATCTACTGATGGGCACTTAGGCTGTTTCCAGCACTTGGCTATCATAAATAGTGCTGCTATGAACTTAGGGGTGCATAAGTTCTTCTATAAATGGTGTGCTGGGGGAACTGGACCATCAGCTTACACCATACACCAGAATAAACTCAAAATGGATAAAAGACTTAAACATAAGCTGTGACACCATAAGAGTCCTGGAGGAAAACATAGGCAGTAAAATTTCAGATATCCCATGCAGAAATATTTTTGCCAATATATCCCCTAGGGCAGGGGAAATAAAGGAAAGAGCAAACAAATGGGACTACATTAAATTAAAAAGCTTCTACAGAGCTAAAGAAACCATCATCAAAATGAAAAGGGAAGAGAGAACATATTTGCCAATGGTATATCAGACAAGGATTTAATCTCCAAAATATATGAAGAACTCATACGATGCAACACCAGGACAACAAACAATCCAATTTAAAAATGGACAAAGCACCTGAACAGACATTTCTCCAAGGAGGACATACAGAGAGCCCAGAAACATATGAAAAAATGCTCAACATCATTAGCCATCAGAGATGCAAATTAAAATTACAATCAGATATCACCTCATTCCTGTCAGAATGGCTATCATTAATAAATCAACAAACAATAAGTGCTGGCAAGAATGTGGAGAAAGGGAACCCTAATACTCTGTTGGTGGGAATGCAGACTGCTGTAGCCACTGTAGGCAGATACCTCAAAACAGTATGGAGATACCTCAAACATTTAAAAATGGAACTGCTTTTTGACCCAGTGATTCCACTGCTAGGAATACGCCCCAAGAATCCTGAAATACCACTTCAAAAGAATGTATGATTTAGTATCTTTAAGCATCACTTTTGTCATCTGTAAATGGAGATAACAATGTTTCCTTATCACACATTTCTCTATTATGTGGTCCCCTATTTCCCTCTATCTAGCTTCATTTCCAAACTCTCCCCAGCTCCCACTTCAGGACCTGGCAAGACCTGGCTACCATACCCTTAACTCTCTATCTCCACTTGGTCCTCCTATTCACTCTTTAAGACTCAGCCCAGACATCATTCTCAGTAAGCATTTCTTGACCCCTTCCCTTGCCTGCACCTAAGCCTGGACTAAGTGGCACTCTGTATTGTGCTCCCATAGTGCCCTGCACGTAATTCTGGTCCAGCACCTACATGACCGTTAGAAATGGTCTCTGTGTCTATCTCCCCAGCCAACCTACATGCTTCTGAAGAGATTGTGTCTTTGTCATTATGCCCTGCCAGCACTGTGCCTGGAATATAGAGGAAGCTCAGAAATGTTCAGAATGATTTAGAAACACTAGATCTCACTTTTCCTGACCCGACAGAGTACGTGAAATCCCACCATACGCTTGGTTCCCTCTACAATGTGTTGTTTACCTTTTCCTGGAGAATCATTACTTCTCAAGACAGACAAACAGACAGGTAGAACTGTGAGAAAGTGCTTTGTATATTGATCTTTACCTTGTTCATTTGTAACCTACAGAATTAGTCTTTTTGTAATATTGGCCATTTATTGGAAGGACATATTCAAAATTTGTCAACAAATTTATTTGACCAATTCATGGGTGATATCATTTTCTATTTTAGCGAACAGAAAACCATGAGGATTGAGGGTTCTAACTCTTAATAATGAATTGGCTACACTCAAGATTTTAGTACCAATCAATCAACAATCACTGAAGAAGTCATCTGTGTATTAACAGATTCACTAGCTTGGGTGGGTGTGAAGATCATGGGGGTAGTGTGTGTTGGTGAATGGTGGGAATGGATTTCCTCCCCTTGAGGCGTAGAGTCCCCTGTCGGAGGCAGGCTTTGCCTAAGGAAGTACCATGGAGTTCTCCCGGGCAGAGAGTCCCCGAGCTTCCTTTTCTCTAGGTTTCTTTAGTCTAAGTTTTCATTAGTCTGAGGGTTGCCTGTGGACCTCAGTCATTAGAAGCAACTTGATTTCACGTTTGCCTTTTTTTCCTTTAACCCACCTGAGATCAGCGTCAACATTCAAGGTGTTTTATCTTGTTTGTTCAATTGTGACATGGTCAAATGGAGGCCTCCCAAATGGCATTTTATGCTCAAATTGTAGGCTAGGCCAAAATCAGTGCAGCAAGTATCTGAAGGAGGCAAATCTGGCCTCCCAGTTCCTCCCTGCACCTTTCCAGGAGAGCAGATGTTCAGGTGGTTAAATGTCTAGGTGTGACCAGCAGCCTTTCCCAGCCCCATTCCTTTTTCTGCATCTCGGGACCATGTTTGTTTTGCTGTGTTTGCTGTTAGAACTGTGTGTATTGAGCAAACTTTCTAGCCCATGTACACTTCAGGATGTATTTGCCCTGCTCTGTTTCATGCTGAAGAACTTTTTGCTTTCTCTGGGGAACTGGAAATGGCTATGAGCCCTGGACATCTGAGCTGCAAAAACTCAGTATTTTCTGTGGTCAGGAAATGCAATAATTGCTTTGGTTGAGAGCTAGAATGAGAGCATCTTAGAACACCAGGGTTCATAGTATTGTCTTAATTCTGGAAGCCTCCAGAAATACTGAGAAATTGGCATAAAATACTTAAAAAAATAACCATAATGAATGAGCCATACTGCCCCAAAGCAAAGAGCTCATCAGGGTTCATATAAATTCTGCCACCACACAAGCTAGAACCCTGAGTATGCTGCTTACCTGATGTGAATCTTGGAAAAGTTCCTAAACCACTCAGTTATTCATTTTTTTCATCTCAAATGCGGCCAATAATATCCACTCTTGGGGAGATTGTGACTAACATATAAACAAATAAAGGTAAAGCATCAACCTAGCATTTAGCAAATGCTTAATAAAGTAGTAATCATTGTTATATTATTATTGGCTATTTTTTCTAACTTAAAATTCTTCCTTAGCACCAAAGTTGTTTTTTTCTTTCTTTCTGATATTCTCCTACTATAGAAAAATATAAAAGCTCTTTCACTGTAATATATTTAGGAAATTGATCTATAATTTTGACTATGCAACAGAACTATTGACAGAAATCTTCCTATAGCACATTGCTGGCAATCATCTTTACATATATGTGAAATGTAAACTCATACAATATGAGGGTTAACAGTTCTAACATCATGCTTTCTTCTTGTTTCAAAGGATTTCTGTGTTACCCAGAGGCCTGCACTGCATTTAGATGCAGCAATATTGACTGTGAAGTTTATAAATCAGAGAGCAGTAGGTAACATTATTTTACCTCTCTATGCTTCAGCTTCTTCATCTGGAGGTAATATGAGATTCTATCCATAAGGGTGTGGTGAAGATCTTATAATAGAAAGCCAGCAAAATGTTTATCAAGGGTCTAGCCTAGAGTATACACTTGGTGAGTGTTAGCTATTATCCTCACTGATGGAGTTTTTGCTTTGATCAATTGATCCAACTCACTTTTCCTTTCCTTAACTAAGACTAGTCCATTATACTTGTGCCTACATTTGACTAGTGACACATAAGAAAAGTTCCTGAACTCTTCTAAGCCTCATTTGTGTATTTATTTGTTTGTTTATTAGAATTAAGCTTAGGGATTGCCATGTGACTCAGAGAAGCAGGGAGAGAAAGTCTGCAGGAGGAGGAATGAAGCAGGGGAATAAGAAGAGTACATGAAGGCATGGAGGGCTCAGTGGTGTGTAGTTCCTATTCCTTCCAGAGGCTGGACACACGCTCACATCTGACCTTGGGATCAGT
>VMDR010017073.1:0-20477 GCA_007922815.1 Macrotus californicus | reverse complement strand
AGTGTCTTTTTTTCTTTACCAGGTTAGGGAAGTTTTTGGTCATTAATTTTCGCATGTGTTCTTGATCCCTTTTTCATTCTCTTGTCCTTCCATGATGTGATGTTATTACACTTCATGTTGTTTCAAAGGTTTCTTAAACTCTCCTAATTTTTTAAAATTCTTTTTGTTTTTTTGCTACTTTGCTTGGGTGCTTTTCTAATTTGTCTTTCAAATTGCTGATGTGATCTCCTATTTCATCTAACTGACTGTTTATTTATTGCAGTGTATTATTTATTTCAGATATTGCATTCTTTATTCCTGACTCATCCTTTTTATGGTTTCTATATCTCTTTTCATGCTATTGAGCATCCTTATAATTATTACTTTAAACTCTATATCTGATGAATTGCTTGCCTCTATTTCATTTAGTTCTTCTGGAGAATTCTCTTGTTCTTTCATTTGGGGCTTGTTTCTTTGTCTTCCTATTTTGGCTCCCTCTTTTTGTTTATTTCTGTGTATTAGGTAGATCTTGAAAGACTGAGGTGCAGACCTATGTGAGACGCTGCCTGTGACTGGCCCCGGGCCACCTTTTTGGAGCTATTAGCTATCCACATTTTCTGGCTCTCTCTGCTTCACCTGGTTGTGTGCAGAAAGAACCATGCTGCACACCAAGGGCAGCTTTTACCAGCACTGGTCTGAGGGTCAGCTGAGATATCAGAATTCCCTGAGATCCACTCTTCATCTGCAAACTTTCTGTTAGGCTTAATCTGTGAAAGTGCCTCTAGCTGTATTTCTCAGCAGCCTGGCTTAAGCTTCATGCCGTGAGAGGTATTCTTGTGACTAGGGCTATTACTTCCCCCAGGTTGATACAGCATGGAGGGAAATGCTCTGCCTGAGAAAGATGGCTTCTGCAATATGTGGAATTACTGAGCATGGGAATCCTGACAGCTGATCCTTCAGCTCTCACCCCTGAGCCGGCAACCCCCAACTCTTTTCACATGGCTTTAGTCTGCCCTGTCCTCCCTCTGCCAGAGCCCAGGGTAAGTGGCCACAAATGATATTTTGTGTCTTGGTCCTTTAAGAGGTTCTCAGCATCTCTAGCCATCTCTCCCTGGCAGACAGAAACCTTGCTGCTTTTCACAGTTGGATCTTATCTGGATTCCTCTCCTAGTTCTGGTCATCTAGGCTGAGGAGCCCAGCTTCGGCTTTAGACACCACACTTCTCAGGGGGAAACTCCCCAGCCTGTGAAATAACCAACTTGAACTTCAAATGCCACCTGTGGGAGCCCAGGCAGACCTTTCATGCCTCTGCACTTCTTACCAGTCTCGATGTGGTGAAGTGTTTTTTTTTTTCTGTAAGTCCTTGATTTATAAGGCTTCTCTCCAGCTAGTGTTTAGTTGGTAATTCAGGGTGATTTTTCTATAATTTAGTTGTAATTCCAGTTTTGTCCTGGGAAGAGGTGAGTGTTGCCTCTACCTAACCCACCACAATCTTGGTTCTCCTCTCCTACATTTTTAAGCTTATACTTTTTTTTGAAAATTATGTTTTTTTTAATGCTTGATATTGATTGAGTATCCCAAGTAGAGGGCACAACACTGGGACTTTTCTGCTTACCAGGAAATATTGCCCTCAAATCTAGCTGATGAGGCTACTTTTTGAGTCAGTCTGTTGAAATCTTAGAAAATGTCTGTAAAACAAAATTTTTCCTTCTAGGCTATCAAAAACAAGCACTAGGTATTGGGTATTTTGAATTTAGTCAGACCTCATGCCTTTGTTGTGTGCTGTACAAGGGCTCGGCAGTTGACAAGGAAATTCTGTGGGATTCAGAATTTTCCTGGCCTCACGGAGCTGTTTTGTTGCTATTTGGATGGTAGAAATAATGGTAAAGCATTTATGAAGGTCTTAGTTCATTGCTGTAGGTGTTTCAAAAGCATATGGCAAATAGTAACAATAATGTTGGGTGTACCTTGATATGCATATATATTATTGTATCTGTGAGTTGGCTGCTGACATTTTTCCTGGGTGTGTCCTGTACATATTTATGATTCTGTGACCCCATACTTTATTCTTCTTGCTTTCTCCAGTTAACTCAGATGATCCTGTAGCTTGAGATGACTTAGGTCAGGGAAACTCAAATATTTTTAGCATCTAGAAACATTCTAGGCAGTCTTTAGTCTTCAGGCTTAGGGATACCCTTCACAATATCAGATGAAATGAAACATATCCAATACATTTTGAGGAGAGAGGACACTATTTGGGTAAGTTTTCTCATGCCCAGTTCTCCTACAAAATTTATAATGTAAACATGGAAAGCCTTTAAAAATCATGCCTTCAGGTGAAGAAATTGAAGCATAAGAGAGCCACACAATTTAGCACCACACTGTTTTCTGGTTATTACATGGAGAGTTTATTCTGTAATAAATGAGGCAGCAATAAGCTGCCTTCTACTTTGGTGGGTATCATCAATCCTGATACAGGTTTTTATATTTGTTTCACCTTTTTTTGTTTCCTGGTAATTCTGTGGTGGAAGGGCCCCTGGAGAGAGATCTGGGATCTTTTCAACCCAGTGGGTACTCAGGAATGGGATGACTGAGACAGTGTGCTCCATCAGATCAATTCTGGGCATTGGTGAGGATGCTCCTGAGGCAGATGTGTTGTGGCTTTGGAGCTTGGACACCCAGAGGAATACTGTGAATCTTCAGTGTTGACTTCTTAAGTTTTAGGCAGACGCATGATGAAAACACAAACCTGAAATCACTGGTTTAGATCTTGGAAAAGTTACACTTTTTTTGACAACCTTTGAAACATTGGAGCTGGGGTCGTCATTCCTTGTGATTTAGTTTTATATCCTTTTGATGGCCTCTGTAGTATTAAATCAGTGTTTTGGGAAAATGAATCCTTTTGTGGACATATTTATTTAGTAGAGTGTACAAAGGGAGAGGAGATACTGTTTCTAGGTTGCTGCTGGGTAGCTTTTGTCATATAGACAAACTGTAGCTATTCTCATGTGTTAATGTATATGATTGTTTTTTTCCTAAGTCAACAGTAGTTTGACTATGGTTATTTGATGGCTTCTACTTCCCCTTTACCATTTCTGGTCAGATACTGAAATTATTCAATTACATTTAGATGCATGAAGAGAACACATACTCATGTGGATTTCATGCAAATGTATGCTAATCATATGTAAATGAGCTGGCTGTACTGGAAGATTGTATTACATCAGCAACAAATATGGTAGTACAATTATCTTATTGTTCATTTTTGGATTAAACCATAACTTTAAGATACTTTTTTACTTAAAAAGTCTGACTACATCACTGAAAAAGAAGGATGAATGTCACCTTCCCTTTTTGTTTTTTTTGCATTGCTTGTGAATTTTCAGGTGTCAGTATTACTTCATTAGTCATTGTCACCTCTGCTGAACATCCTTTGAAGGTACTTTTAAAGTTTACCTTTAAACTTCTAAAAAAATATTGTGCTTTGCTTTGCTTTCAGTCCTAGAAAATCATATGTTAACAGCACTGAGTTAAGCCTATCTTCTTTAGGGATTTCATGTATGAGTCAGCCTCACAGGTTTGTATTGGCTGGAAGAGTCTTTTGCTGCAAATTCAGAGGTAGCTCTTTCTAAATTCATGTTAAATAATTTCTGAGGTCAGGATGACATATTTGTTCTAATGGTTCTTCTTTTAACCTATGTCTGTTTAAGTTTAATTCTACAAAGTAAGCTGAGAAATGTACATGTTAAATGCTGGTCAAGGTGACTGTCACTCTGAGGCTATAGGCTGGGAGCACATCAGAAGGACCTGACCAGAAATGGCTTAAATAAGATATAATTGTGATGAATAGCTTGTTCTTAAAAAGCCTTAAATCATTCAACCTCAATATATAGCAAGTGATTTTTGTCATGAAAAGGATGTGGTCTGTTATAATTTAAAGCTGTTATTAACAGGAGATCAAGTTATATAATTTTTTTTAGAACTGTGAGGGACCAACACTATAATGTATTTTCAAGAACCTCATACCAGTGAGGAAATAGAAATCAGAGAGGGTAAGTGACTTGCCTAAGGTCAGACCCTTAGTAAGAGGTGGAATGAGCCCTGCAGTGAGAGCTCTTTTCTGTAGCCTGTGCCTCCAATGGGAGCATGCAGATGAAGGATGCTGTGTGGAGGCCTTTTGAAAATGATGGTTTTAATGATTGGCAGGAAAATTCCTGTTGTGCACGTTTTCCCTCACAATTGATGTTTGGACATCCTTCCTTCTTGTTTGGGTGCCAAGAATAGTAAAGAAATGTTTATCTTTCTCGTTTGGTCTTATATGGAATAATGAGAGATTGTCACTAGTAACAGTGAATATGAAAGTGAATTCCATCAGATTTTTTCACTAGTCCTTAGAAAATGATCAAGAACAAAGAGAGGTTTGGTGGCTGGTCAGATATTTTGTAATACTCAAGTGCAATGAAAATAAAACATTTAATTTGTAGCCATACCCTTCTTGCCTTGAAAGAAATGAGTTGTGGAATCTTTGTTTGCAACTGAGAAATTAAACCAAAAGCTTTTCCAAGGGAAGTTGCTTACTTTGTTTAATATTGAGGCTCCTGTTGGCATCTGTACTTTGTAGAAGCTCGAGATACTTGCTTTACTCTTCTTGCTTGGAATTTTCCCTCATACAGGAATACAGGAGCTTGCCCTTGACATAACAACATGTATAACCTTGCATAACGTGCCCAACATCCTGGAAAGCTGCGATGGACCTCATGACTGGGGAAACCTGAAATTTGATTCTTCGGTAGGATACCTTGTGTAGAATCATTCTCCCATCAAGCTGTGCCTTCCTTGACATCACTCCACATGTCAGCCTGTAATTGTGACATCACCCAGGACTACTAGTAACATTACACATAGTTTCACATAGCCTAATGGCTTGAATGAAGCTTAAACCTGTAGAACGAATATTAAAGGATTAACTGTACCTTGAAATGTTTAGTATTATATACTTAGTGGGTTATGGTGGTAGTGGTCTGGTGACTTTCAAGTGGGAAGATAATTTTTATGTTGTTGTTTCAGGTAATATATGTTCATGAATACTTAATACAAGTGGCACAGCTGCTGTCGTTTAAATATACGTATTCCTATGAGGCTCTAAGACTTCTTCAATAGAAGTAAACTATATTTTATATTTTGATACATGTGCTTTTAATGATTGTACAAAAACAATTTTAGTTGATGTTTGTGTGAGAGGTTGAGCATTGTACAGTGACAAAGGCAGAATTCAAAAGGAATATTGGAACTCAAGAAACCATATAGGTCATTGAGTCCTTCTTTTGCATTGTGCAAAGAGGAAAACCTAATGCCTCGAGAGGGCGAATGACTTTCGCAGGACTATGAACAGCGAGTCATAGAGACAGGAGCAGAACCAGCACTCTTGCCTTTCCAGTGCAGAGCGCTCTGTGCTCTGTGATGCTGTCTGCACTGCTTCCCCCCATTCATTCCCACAAGGGTTGTGTGGCATAATTCCGAGAGGAAAGGAGGCAGGAATAGAATGCAGTAGATTACTTCCACATAGTAAGAGGCGATTGCAAAATGAAATCTTTTGAATTCTTAAATATAAGCTTGTGTAAAGTAGAGAAAGGGAGCTCTAGAAAGGCTTCTTCCAGGAATTGCAAACTCTGGCCCAGAAGTGACCAGGATCAATCGCATGGCCTGCCTCTTACCATGTAGGGCCAGGGGTCTTTGCCTTCCACATGCCTGTCAGTGAGTGGCACTGATGACTGACAGGATCCGTTTTCTTTTCTTAAGAAGTTATAATAGAACTAATGGAAAGTACGCCTTCACTGATATACATGCAGTTTTGTGTTATAAACAGCATTTTATTAAAATATAAAACAAAGAAAAGGGTAAAAGTCACTCATGGTTTTATTATTTTCACACAACCACTATTTTATTTTCTATGCATTTTATTTCAGTCTTTTAATATATTCTTAAAAAATTTAGATATGTGCTTTCTACAAGCTCATTTTCACATGGCTATGTGAAGAATTCATGATCTTTGAAGGCAGATAGACCTGGGTTTGATTTTTGGTCATACCATTTACTAGTTATGTGACCTGGGGTAGTTCATTCACTTCTCTGCATTTCAGTTTCTTCCTCTGTAAAATGAAATAATACCTGAAGCTCGCATAGGATATTTGTAGACTTGAGGGAGATACTGTTCATGAAGTGTCTGGCCTTTTGTGGCCTTTATCAGTACATCATTCACTGCTTAATTTTCCCTCGTGGGATTTGTTTATCATTTTGCTGCATGGTTGCTAAGGAAATTACCACCCTCTTTGTAAGAGATCTCCATGGTCTCCCCCATGGAGAATGTTCATAGGAGGGGATGTTAGAACCGAGTGACCCATGGGTCTCTACATCTTGGAGGGTTTGCTTTGCTGACTTGAAGGTGGAGGGAAAAGAGGAAAGGGTGGTGCTGCACCCTTTGGTGTTTTCTAGCCTAGTAGATTCACACACCTCTTTCTCCTGTGTCCCGTAGAGGGCTAGGACAGTTCAGCCCTCTTTAAGGGGAGCTCCCAGGTAAACACAGGGACCGGATTGAAAGGAAGCACCTATTCCACTTATGGAAACATTTGAAACAAGTTTCTTCAACTCCAGAGCCATAATATTGTTTCCCAAACTTCAAATCTAATGTACCAGGCTGTATCTATACCTGTTGTATTGAAGATGATGGGCAGGCTTTTCTTTGATCCTTAGACCAGAAGGCCTTTGGACTGGGGCCAGAATTTGGACGAAAGCTGGAAATAGAGAGGGACTTGTCTTATTTGTAGGTGCTGACTAGGAGGGCTCCCTGAAGCAGGCATGTAGTGGGACACACAGGGACACTGTAGTAGAAGAGTTCCGGCATAATCATGGGGGAGCCAGGTAGCTGTGGAGAGACAACCTTGCTGACACTGTTCAGGGGCAGGGCTCTGGTCCCAGGGTGAGGTACTGCAAGAGGGAGGGGGCAGTTAGCATTTTAAAAACAGCAGAGAACCTTGGGATTTATTAATAGAAAGTTGGCATTCTGTAGAATCTTGTAGAAATTCACTGGCATAAGGGACCAGGGAGCTTGGATGAACATGTACTTTGATTAGCATACTTCCTGTGGTCAGGTCAGCATTGACAGTAGTTGCTGCTGAGCACCTGGGATGCAGCAGTCTAATTTAAGTTCATCCTACTTCGACTTGGGATTTTTCTGAGGCCTGGACAGGTGGTAACATCAGCGTGCCCATTGTCACACTCTGGGAAAGCAGAAGTTTGTAAGTGATGTATAATATGAACAAATGAGCTTGTCCAAAATTACTCCTTTCTTGAAATTCTAGGGGAAACATCCATGGGATGCCTTTGTCATTCCCTCTAAAATTCTAGGATGGAATGCTTAGAATAATGACTTATGAAGTATATAGGAATTTTTGGTGACATTTGTAAAAAAAGAAAGTAAAGATTATTTTATAAACTGGCCCCAGTTAGTATCAGCACAGTAAAACAATCTTCACAATCATCTGCACCCCACCCACTGCTGTGGATGGCAAATGCATGTGAGTAACTGGAAGATTAATGCTGGGCCAGACTCTCTAGAAATTAACAAATTTTAATAGAAGTAGTAGAGCTTAACAAGTTTATGATGTGCCTGTTTGATAGCTCAAAGAAAAAGCATTTTTGAATCTTTCTTTAGAGTTTTATTTTTGGAACACCTGCCTCTTTCTCAGAGCATCAAGTTGAGTGAGTAACACCCCTTTCCCCAACTCCAGCTTCAGAGGAAGTGATGGGAGTAGAGCATTCTCTAGAGTCAGTCCTGCATTTCAGATTAAAGCCCTCTGTGATAAAATTTAGTTTTTAATGGAAAGACCAGACTGGTGTGACAATGACAAGTGAATTTTGGGGAGACATTCAGACTTGTGACCTCCATATGGATGCTGTTGGTAATATCTGTCTTGGTGGTGAAGGTTATTTTAGGTCCCCATATATGGGTGTAGAAACAAATGGGAGTCCAGTGCCCCTGGGTTCCTGGAGGATGTGGTTCCCTTCAGAACAAGAGGCAGGTTGAAAGGCTGCCTACCAGCTTCTTACACAGATCAGCCTCTAATGATTAAGTTGCTGGCTCTGTCTGAAGAGGGAATGCCTGCACTTAAGGAATGTACTGGAAATAGGATCAGCTGGTCACAGCCCATTTGGCTTTACCTAGTGCCTGACAAGTCTTGGCTGCTGAGGAATTCTGCCCTCCCCAGTCATGGCTTTAGGACCTTGCTTGTTTCTGGAGAGGGGTGGTTTTAAGGCCCAGCAAGTGCTTCCTTACAGGTGGGGCTTGTTGAGGGCAGAGGGTGGACTGTGGCTTCTCTTACCACACTCCTACCCACACCTGTGTGACCAAGCTCTCAATGTGGAACAGATGATTGTGGTGGGAACCTGAGCTCTCTTGAGGGGCACAGGAATGAGGGGGTCAACTTCTGCCCAGATGGCCTTTGTTCTAAGGACATGGCATCCTTGGAGCCAGCCATGGTCCCTGTCCCAGGGAAGGCTGGGATGAAGGGACTGCTGTCTATCCTGGCTGGTGCTACTGCCTTCTGAGGTCACTTCCCCTCCTAGGTCTGTCCCAGTGGAGATGCCTGGAACCATCTCGACTTATTTTTTGGGTGGATATGTGAGAATTGGCCATGAAATGAAAACTCAAGTGACAGCAGAATCAGGGAATTTGATATCTTTATTACATTTTTATATTGTCAGTCACCTTACCCAAGAATTTCTTGGTTTAGCACTGGATTGTTCAAGTGGGCAAAGGGAAAGCATCATATTTTATTTTAATGAGGGATCTAGGCTGCTACTGACTTCTCTCTGGAGACCTCTGTCTGATCTTACATTTCTAAGGCTGAACACCTCCTGTGATCAGAGATGGGGTGTGGTAAGGAAGAAGGTGTGGCGAACTGGAAGTTGGCACCTAGTTCAGCTCTGGAACCAGCTGGTAACTAGCTGAATGACTTTGAGCAGCTCGCCTCTCAGAATCACAGAATTCTCAGCTCTTAGTACCTGGAGAAATGTGTGTCTTTTCCATTTTTATATCCTCGGCATCTGGTGTGTTCCTGGCTACAGTTGGCGCTCAGCAAATGTTTGCCCAATAGCTGAAGGTGAAGGTGGGCCCAAAGCCTATTCTAGTGTGTGTTCAGAGGAATGCTGGTCTTAGGAGGTGGGCTAAAGAAAAGATTCTCCAGTCACCTGAGTTTATAAATGCTGCCTGTTACTGTATATCCTGTTCTTGGATATTCTTAATGTACTTTTTAGCATATTAGAGGCCCTGAGAAGTTCTGCAGTAAAGAAAACCTTGGTGGTGTTAAACCCAGAATTTCCTAAACTTATTTGACCCAAGAATACTCTTTTCCTTTTCCTATGGCTCTGTTAAGCCTGGATGGATTTTTCTGGGTTAGATGACCTTGAGGGAAACTTGCTGCTGGAACATTCTAGAATTTGAGAGCTGGGGTGGGAGGATGGGATAAGTATAGAGGAGTAATAAGATGATGGAAGGTTGAGGTTTAGGGCATAGGTGTGTTAGTATTAAACAGGGCTCAAATTCACATTCTGAAATTAAACCTCAAAGGCCATGCTCTGCACCCACAGCACAAACAGGAACCTTGACTGAGATATTTATCTTTTGATCTGAACTCCCATATTCAGAGAAAGTTCCTCATCAAGGACAGTGGCATGAAATGACCATGTTTCTGTCATACTTATGCATTTTCTCCTGTTTTTCTCTCTGGCAAATTATAAGTTTTGTAAAGTCAGGATTCTAATCTGAACTTTGTATAACTCTCTGGGCACTGTTACTGGCCGTTCATCTACCCTGGAAAACCTGGAGGTGCTAAGAGACACTGTGTAGAGACTTAGTTTTGTCTGTCAGCTTTTTTTCTTCATAGGGTTTGAGATGGGTGCCACTAAGAGGACAAGCAGGACAGCCCCCATCCATCAGCCACAGTGGGTAGGTTTGGTGATGCCGGTGGACAGTCACTGCTGGTCAGCTCTCTGCATCTACCCACAGCTGTCTCTGGGAACCCATGCCCCAGCCTCCAGTGTTTTTCTCTACCAGCTTTCCCTCCCAAATAAGTACACATAAATGTGATTATGTTTAGAAGCTGAAGCATTTGAATATATCAGATGCTTTTGCCCAACCCTAGAATAAAGGCTGTAGTTATTTTAACAATAAAATCCTGCAGTCTTCAGCTATTTCTGGATGTAGACTGGTAATTAGCATGCCATTTGTAATTCATTGCTGTCTCCGGCTGTTTCCTTGTTCCAGTGCAGCCCAGTTTGGGAGACTGGGTTTATTTCATTTTGGAAATGTGATTTTGTGGAGACCTTTAAAATACCATCAGAAGATTAATGGTTTTCTATAGCCAAAGTTTGCCAAACTTGGTGTTTGCAGCTCAATTATTAGTTTTTAGCAGCTCTGTAGAGGAGAGTAATAGCTTGCTGGGATGGTATTTAGTTTCCAGAAAACTGTTAAAAGCAACAGCTTCAAGAAGGATTGAAGCTACCTGAGGAAAATGATACTTCAGGTAATTTTGGGATAGGTTAGGGAGGCTTACGTGTTTACCTGTTTTAGTGTTATTCATGGGAGATACTTCACATTTTTGGTTTATATATTTAGTAGTGTACATGGAGGCCAAATGTAGATGAGTGCCTTTTGGGAATTTATACTGCTTCAATGAAAGGAAAATGTCTGCAATGGTTCCTGCAATGGGGCATGCAGTAAGAAGTCTCCTGGAGGCCTCCTGTGGTCTCTCTGGCAGGGCTTCGTGCTTGCTCTCCAGCTGCAGAGGATAATATGCAGTTACTGTTTCTGTTTTAGAGCTCTGGGACCTGCTGCTGACTGTAAAATGAGAACTTGGCCATGGTCCAAAGGAAAGCTTTGGTTCCTTCTTTTCAGAACGATTTTTTTTGGGTAGTCTTTAATAAATAGACTGGTTTTCTAGATTTCTCTAGCACTGTGGGGCTGTCTTTCTCTGGATGCTCAGTTGACCCTAGAATTGCTAACACTAAATGCATAAGGCAGGTAGGAAGGAGTGTGGCATAAAGAGAACATGTGTTAACCTGCACGCTGTAAAGGGTCTCGAAGCCTGACTGGACATCTTGGGGTTGGTTGCCCATGTGTCTTCTCATGTCCACTGAGGGGGAAAGAGATTAACTTTGCCCTCTGATGACAGCTTTTGATGAATGAAAAAAGGAGTTATTTTATGCATGAGCTAAGTCTTTCTAAAATAATCCTCTTGCCCCTCACTCTCTAAGGCACTACAAAAGAGGAAGGAAGCTTAAAAAAAGCTAAACAAAATAAAACTCTCATGTGAATGGGAAGCACTTGTGTTTCATGGATCTCTTGATAAAAAGGTTTAGATAGAAGAGCACAAGGTTCTAATAGTAAAATAATTAAAGTGATCCTAATTGCTCCATAAGATACGATGATAAGAACTAGCTTAAATTGTCAGAAGCCAAGGGGTAATACAAAAACTATAGTCTGAAGTATTGTCAGACAGTACAGTTTTTTAGGCAGTGCAGACCTGGGAAGTTCAATTTCTGGAAATTTTTAGGTAAAGATAAATAGCTGGAAGGATTTGAGTACGGTCCTACACTGTGCAAGAGTAGATCCAGGTATCTCATCCAAGTAGGTCCTCTTGGATCCCAGCACAGAAGCTCTCATACCAGGACCTGTGGGTGGCTTTGAGGTTCCATGCTCAGCTCTAGTCTTGGTTGATGTTGTAAGGCATTGGACCTTAGATATCCCTGGAGATCTGGCACAGTGCAGGCTGTGGGTCAGACACCTGGAAAAGCGATGGGGGAGAGGCTAGGGAAGGTGGTTGTCTTTCAGATTACTCCTGTGTAAGGAGATCAACCAGCTCTTCTTATTTGATTAACCCAAGAGGTTTTAGCCCTGTTAAGTCTAGTGCAGGTTTAGGCAAATGGATTCCATCTGTTTTAGTTTCGAATTATGATATTTAAGAATAATTTTCTGAGGCTCTTGTCATAGAAACAGACTTGAGGATAAAGGATTGATACACCATGTACTACTGTGAGGACATATTCAAAATCCCCTGAGGATGGGGAGGGGTAAACAATGTAGGACAGAAAAGAATTATCTAAGGAAGGTAGACGCATAGTCTTCTTATGCTGATATGGAGTCTGCTATGAAAAACAGCTATCATGTCAAGTTCAAAAGACTATTATTATTGTTTTATTTATTTTTTAAATTGTTTTATTTTTTGATTAGGTAATATCATCCAATGGTTCAAAAAGAAAATCTGTCATTAAAAGGTATTTATTTAAAAGTTGATTCTGTTGCCCTGGCTGGTGTGGCTCAGTGGTTGAGTCCCAGCCTGTGAATCAAAGGGTTGATTCCCAGTCAGAGCACATGCCTGGGTTGTGTGTGGGCCAGGTGTCCAGTAGAGGGTGTACAACAGACAACCACACACTGATGTTTCTCTCCCTCTCTCCCTCCTTTCCCCTCTCTAAAAAATAAATACATAAAATCTTTGAAAAAATATTATCACATTTAAAAAAATAAATAAAAGTCAATTTTGTTTACTCTGTTCCTGCCCTTATTCCCATAAACACTATTATTAGTTTCTTACATATCTTTCTAGAATTTTTTATGCATTTATAAACACATGAAAATATATTAACCATCACCACTCTGTTTATTCAAAAGGTGCCATACCCATTTTCCTGCACCTTGCTTTTTGTACTTAATATTAAAGATTCTTCCACATCAGCACATGGGAAGCTGCCTTCCTCTTTCCCCCTTTCCCCTCCTCTTTCCCCCTTTCCCCGTCCTCTCCTCCTTTCATGTTTACAAGCTCTCTGGTGTCCGATTTAATAGTTGTATCATAATTTATTGAACCAGTCCTATATTGATGAATGTTTGACCAACTTTCAAATTTTACTCATACGAAATACAATGAATAATATATTTTATTTAGTTTCATTGCACTTATTATGTGCAGGTATAACTTTAGGATAAATTACCAGAATTGAAATTGTCCAGTCAAAGTATATATGCATTTGTAGTTTTGTTTGGCATTACCAAATTGACCTTCCAGGGGGCTGTACCGTTGTACACTTCATCAACATTGGTGAGGGTGCCTGTTTTACTACATCCTCAGCAACAGGCCATGTTACCACATTTTGGGAATTTACCGAGGTTATATTTAGAAAGTGACATCTGAATGTAGTTTTAATTTATATTTCTATTTATTATGAGTGAAGTTGTATTGATACATCCTTCATATGCTTATAAGAGCCATTTGAATTTGTCTGTTGTTGCACGTTTTTTCTCTTATGGATGTCCAGGAGCACTTTATATATTAGGGAAGTAGACTTTGTGTTAAAATTTGCAAATACTGTTTCCAAGTTTTTGTCATTTGTCTTTTGACTTTGGTTTTTACCAGTGTGAAGTTTTTGATGCTTATGTGGTTATATTTATCGATCTTTTCTTTTGCGGTTTCTGGGTTTTGAGTCCTAGTTAGGAAGGAATTTACAACATGGCTATAGAACCACACTGTTGTTCAGGACTAACTGGTTTTAGAGAGTCTGTTGGTTTCTGTTTCTAAAACCCCAAAACAACACAGGTTATTCAAATTATATTTGCTTTTTTAAAAAAGATTTTATTTATTTATTTTTAGAGGGAAAGGGAGGGAGAAAGAGAGGGTGAGAAACATCAGTGTGTGGTTGCCTCTCACATGCCCCCTGCTGGGGACCTGGCCCACAACCCAGGCATGTGCCCTAACTGGGAATCAAACCAGCGACCCCTTGCTTCGCAGGCTGGCACTCAATCCACTGAGCCACACCAGCTGGGGCTATATTTGCTTTTTGTTTCATGTACTTTGCTTTTGTCCTCCTTCTTGACTTTACTTAAAATGGTAAGATATACTTACTACATTTTGCCATTTCTCATACTGGAAAGAGGTTGTAATTGCCTTCCAAAGTGGAAAAACAAAGGCATGCTGTCAGTGGGGGTGGATTAGACTTGTCAGAGGGATGTACTTGGCCCTAGGGCCTGTGAGTGACTTGGCCTTGCCTTCCATGCATACCCTAGCAAGGACCGTGGACTATCTTTGGCTTTGCTGGGAAACAGGGTATGGCTTTAAGTGTTACTCTAGAGCATCTCAGAATGCTGATAACAAAACACCCACCAAGTGGCCTTGGGAATTCATGAGTTGGATGAGGATTTAGCCAGTGAAAATCAAATTCCAGATAGGTTGTTGTCTATGCATTTTAGTTCCAATTACTCTTGCAAGTAATTTAGATGTGCTAAAACTTTTATGTTTATTACTTACAATTCTATTTTTCTCCCTGTGAATCTACTTAGGACTTGGAGGTTGGTTCATGGGGAGGAGTCCCATAGGACACAGCACACTATCTTCTATGGGCTCTTTAAAGATATTAAAGACCTTAAAAGAAAGGCTAACAGGGTCCACTTTCTCCCAAGAATTTCGTCACTGACCTTAAAATTTAAAATTGTTTTGGCATGTTTTTGGTTTATATTATTTACAGTGAATAGTCTGAGAAATATTATTTTTTTAATCTTGAAATTAACACTTACTTTTGCTTACTCTTTTATTTTACGTGGGAAACTACGTAGTCAAACTTGTTGAGAAGATGATTTGGTGAGTTGGAAAGATACAGGTTTTGGAGAGATATAAGTTGACATTCTACCTCTTAGCATTACTGTGGTCTTAGAAAAATTATTTAACTCACTAGACCTCAGTTCTCTGCTCCACAGTATGAGGAGCATAATACCTATCTGGAGGGCTATTGTCAAGATAAGAACAAATTAAAAACTGACCATTATTGAGGAAGACAGAAGATCCATATGATCTTTCCTATTTTATTTCAAATTTGTTCATTCATTCATCTATCCATTTTACTGTTGAGTACATCAGAGTTTATTAGGTGCTTTCTGTATGTCAAGACCTTTGATAGGTGGGGTGCAAATAAGATTTCATCCCATCCTCAAAGATCTACTCAGGGGACCAACTCTGTCTTGTCAGTGTGGGGCAATGGAGCCTGACTTCCCCTGTCTACAGATCCATCCTTCGTATGAGACAGTCTTCCTGTGTCCTGGTAGCAGCAGTGGGTGGTGGGTAGTGGTGGGGGACAGAGAGGTCAGGGTGGTAAGAAGCTCTGATGTCCATCAAGTCTTGACTTTCACTAGAGCCTCAGACACTGTTCTTCCCTGCAAGTAGGAGGCACTCTTACATTGCCCAGCAGATGACTCCAGTGTCATCCTCAGGAATGCAAACCACACTCACGAATGATGTTTTCAATTGGTTATTACAGTATTCTTAGGGGAGATTTCAAAATAACCTTTATGGAGGTATTCAAAAGCTGAATGTGCTGGGCACTATGACAACTAGCAATGCCTCTAGCCTTCTTTGTCATTCTCTTTAGGGAAGGTGGTAGATTCACGTGGAAGTGGAGGAAATGCTCACAAGCCTGACCAGGAGTCCAGTATTTCAGGTTGCTTTGGACAAAATCCCGAGTCGTCTAAGCTGCCATTGGCTAACCTGGAAAAGAAAAATTTATGGGAATAGCTATATGCTTAAAGGAACTACAGGAAAGCACCATTAAAAAATGAGTTCAAGGTTAAAAATAATACTTCATAATTTTCCTTACAATGATATGAATAAGATATTTTAAATAGTTATGAATATAAAACCACAGGGAAAAACTTTTCCTAAGCCTCAGTTGTGTTATGTCTTATGACATTTTCTGACTGTTAAAGCCTAGAACTGAAAAAAGATGTTAATAAAATGATGTAAAATAACACAATGTTCTATTTGTATGTGGGTTTTTCCATTTTTCTTCTTTACTGTTGATCTGCTTGCTTTGTTAACAGGAGAGGGTTGGTCTGCTTTGCATTCAGCTATGGGGCTTGATCTACCTGTGTAAAGATTTTTGATGGTCAAGGGCTAAAGAGGGCCGCGTGATTCATAGAATTTTGGGGCAGTTAGAAGGGATCTGTTATTTTATCCATTTTCTGCCATCTCTAGTCTTTGGAAGAAAGTCCAAGCTTGCAAAACTTTTTGTATCCTTATTTGTCCGGAGACCTGTATCAGTCATCATGGGATATACAGCACACGTGTTTGAGTTAGGATGTTAGCCTCTTCTGTCCTCAAGCAGAGGCTGGACTCAGTTATTCTAGCTCTAACTGTGCCACAGATAGATTTCTTCCCCACAGCCAGCTAGCAGGCGGCGTACTGAGTCCCGCTTGTCTCAGTCATGCAGTGATAAGGGAGCAGACGTGGACTGCAACTACCATTTAGACATGCCCTTGAACTGTTTTCTTCCTGTGGCAAAAGAGTGCAAGTCTGGTTGTTTATATCTCTGTGGTGAACCTGATTTCTTGGTGGTAAACAGTTGTTTAAAGGACCACCTTCTTCCTCAATCTTTCCTGCTGGGGAACACACAATTAGTCTCCTTGGCACTCATATGCATTTCATTTGAAGAAGAACATTTTGCACCTGTTGATGTACTGCTTTTTAATTGTTCACAGCTGTTTTCTTTGTTGATTTTTCCCCCCTTTTCTAAAGTGTAAGGACTTTGTGGAGAGTGACAGTTTCTGCCTTTTCTTCATTTACCTCATGCCAATCCCCAGAGTCATGTTTGCTAACCAGCTGTGTGCAGAGGTGGCTCGCTCCTCTCTTGCTTTGAGTCTATTTTAGTACTTGGGTTAAAGAAAAATCACTTTTTTTTGCAGTTTTTATGTTTTGGGAGTCAGAAAGGGAGGGGAGCAGGAGAATTCATTTTTATTTTATTGTGAATTAGATGTGACCAAAAATATATTTTCACTGATCTCAGCTGCCCATGCTTTAGTAACATCTCCTGAAGAGATTCAGCACAAAGTTAGTGTTTAAATGTCTGTTTTCAAATTGTCAGTGAAGAAGCAATATCTTTGTTATTTTGGTAATGAACTTGGGAATCAATGGGGCTTCAGGGGTAATATCCCAGTATGAATTATGATGGCTTGGCATATTTCCTGAAGTCTTGGGACTTTTCAGTTGCCAAGTGGTAGATCAGAAGGGATACTTTAGTAAAAAAGACTATTTTGATCTGCCTGAGTGAAATGTTTTAAGAATTAGCTGCATTCACCTTTTCCCATGATCTCCTCAAAATTAGAACTAAAGTATAGACAATCAACCTGGATAACCATCTGAAGACTCACTGAAAAGAAGTCCTAAACCAAAGATATAAAGAAGAAGCCGTATCAAGAATGGTCAGAGGGGTTGAGACACAGAAGGGGCTTGTCACACACCCACGGTGTCATGGTTAAGAAACAGGAGGGATATCTCAGCTATAGAGGACTCCTGAGTTTGTGAAGGGTCTCATACTGGGCTCCCCAGCCCAGAGCACCAGTGCCAGGAAGAGGAGCCCACATAACATCTGGCTGTGAAAATCAGTGGGGATTCCATTTGCCCAGGTGAGAGGGAAGGCTGTGGGACACTCAGGCACCATATTAAAGGGAAAGAACACAAAATCTTGCTCACAGGCACTCACCCTGGGCTCCAGCAGAGGGATAGTGGCTTGGAGGATGCCAGAGTCACACAGAGAAAGACTGAATTAAGTAGCTTCTGGGAGAGGGCTGGAGGGACAACTGCCAATATTCTAGGGTTGAGTCTCTCGGATGTCACCCACAGATGCCATCTTTCCTGGGTTGAGCACTTCCCCCCTCAAGGCATTAGCCTAGGCAGCTTCATAGCCCTATCCTGAGGACTCTCAGAGGCCTTGCCCTACCCAACACAGCTATAAGCTCTGCCAGTGGCAACCAGCCTGAGCCCGCACTGTAATCTTTCTTTAAATACTCTTGAGGAATTCCTGGCGAGTTGGGGGTTCTCCAGAAATGCACAGGGAGAGACTGGGTTGTGTAGCATTAGGACAAGGGCCATTTTCTTTGTGGGTCCAAGGTGCCACTGTTCCTGTGTGCGGCCCTCCATCCATTATGGCATTGGCTTGAAGACCTGCACTATCTCCACTGTGGTGACCACCCTGGAGGCCTCACCTTACCCAACTCGCCTACTGCTGTAGCCTCTGCTGGCAGTGGCCAGGTGGGTTGGCAATGCAGTCTTTCTTAAAACACTCTTGGGGCATTCCAGGCAAGATCCAGTAGTGGAGATGTACAGGGACAGGCTGAGTTCTGTGGCTTTAGGGTGAGGGCTTTCTTTCCACATGCCTGATGGGTGTGCTGAGCCTTCTTTGCACACAAGCAAATCTTAATCTGCTTTACCCTGAAGAACTCTACTGACTTTACACTGACAACTCCCTGACTTCCCAAATGAGTACAGAGGTCTGCAACACCCAGGAAACTGGAAACTGACCTTGAGACTTTTGCTGAGTGTTCTCAGACCCAGCACTGATGCCAGATTTGAATGTGTATTAATGTGTATTAACTTGGTGGATACCACTTGTCTTTACGTAGTGATTTCCTGAGAACCTGCCTCATTCAGCTTGTGTATCACCCAAGGCTCTTTCAGTGGCTGAGCCAAATGGGCAGCTGGCAGAAGGAGGCAGGTCTCAGGGTATTGGGTACCTTTTGCTGACCTGGTACAGGCCTGGTATTGGCGGCAGCTGACCTCAGTATGTAACTTGGCTCTTCCCATGCACAACCAAGCACAGCACAGGCAACTACCAACCGTGAATCGCTTTGTAACTCTTAACAGGTAACCCAGGGCTGGTCACAGGCAGCATCTGACATTGACTTATACTCAAGTCCTGCCCCAAGAGGCCCCAGAACACACACACCTATGAGCTAGATTTAGGCCACAACATAATATGACCCAAATTAGTTCCACAAGTGGCACACCCTAAGGGAGATGTTGGAAGGCACCAGATCCTGCCAGGGAGAATTCCTCTTCATGGGGACAGCCACAGCATAGCAGCACACTAGGATTGAAACCAGTCCTCATAGCCAGCCAGCCTGGATGTACCAACAGCAATCAAGGCTCAGCACCAGAAGGGCACACATAACTCACACAAAAGACACTCCTGGACCATCCAGCTCTGGAGATCAGGGAGTCTGTGCTACTGGGAGCTACAGGATACCTATTACATAAGGCCACTCTACTAAGACCAGGAGACGTAGCAGATCTACCTAATAAACAGAAACAAATACAGAGAGGAAGACAAAATGGGGAGACAAAAAACATGCCCCAAATGAAATAACAGAAGAAATCCTCAGGAAAAGAACTAAATGAAATGGAGGCAAGCAATCTGTCAGATATAGAATTCAAAACAATGATGATAAGGATGCTTAAGGAACTTAGTGAGAACTTCAACAGCATAGAAAAGGATATATATACCATAAAAGAGTACCAGTCAGAAATGAAAATACAAAACTGAAATAAAAAATACACTAGAGATTAGATGAAGCAGAGGATCACATCAGTGATTTGAAAAACAAGATAGCAGAAAACACTCATTCAAAGCAGCAAAAAGAAAGAAGAATTTAAAAAATGGAAGTGGTTTAAGGGACCTGTGAGACAAGATCAACTGTAATAACATTTGCATGATAGGGGTACCAGAAGAAGAGAGTAACAGATTGAGGACCTATTTGAAGAAATAATGACTGAAAACTTTCCTAACCTGGTGAAGGAAAAAGACACACAAGTCAAGAAGGACAGTGTTACAAACAAGACAAACCCAAAGAGTCCCACACCAAGACACATCATAACTAAAATGGCAGAGGTTAAAGGCAAAGATAGAATCTTGTAAGCAGCAAGGGAAAGACAGTTACCTATAACTGGAGCTTCCAGTTATAAGGGAGCTTCCATAAGACTGTCAGCAGATTTCTCAACAGAAACTTTTAGGCCAGAAGGGATTGGCATGAAATATTCAAAGTGATGAAAAGCAAGGACCTACAATCAAGATTACACTATCCAGCAAAGCTATCATTTAAAATTTAAGGAAGAATAAAGAGCTTCTCAGGCAAGAAAGAGCTAAACGAGTTCATCACCACCAAACCAGTATAACAAGAAATGTTTAAGGAATTTCTTTAAAAGAAGAAAGAAAAAAAAGAGGAACATAAATATGAATAATATGGCAATAACTATGTACCTATCAATAAACACTTTAAATGTAAATGGATTAAATTATCCAATCAAAAGATATAAGGTAGCTGGATGGATAAGAAAACAAGACCCATCTATGTGCTGTCTACAACAGACCCACTTGAGATCAAAAGACACACAGAGACTGAAAGTAAAGAGACGGAAAAAGATATATCATGCAAATGGAAATAAAGAAGCTGGTGAGCAATAGTTAAACCAGACAAAATAGACTTTAACATAGTCTGTAATAAAAGACAAAGAAGGACATTAAATAATGAAAAATGGATCAATGTAATAAGAGGATATTACCCTTCTAAACATTTATACACCCAACATAGGAGCACCTAAATATATAAAGCACAAATTGATGGACATAGTTAT
>VMDR010017072.1:0-20476 GCA_007922815.1 Macrotus californicus | reverse complement strand
GGACAATAGTACAGTATTTCTACGTTATTGCCACCTAGCTATCGGCTTGCTAAAACTTTTGATATTGTATTTAAGACAAAAATAATCTTATTCAAAATCTCCACTCATGTATTGAAAATGATCAAAAATGCCATTTAAGCTTTTTTTACTTGGCAAAAAATAATCAAGTGAAAGAATTTGTTTTTGGCAAGCTCAGTCTTCTTTTTTGGTGTTCCTTTACCGCCCCACCACGCTCCACATATGTGTCTCTGGTCCACCCTTCCCCCTTTACTCCTCAGCAGACTCGCTCAAATCATTCATTTGCATCAAGGTATGCGTTATAGAAAACAGGATTAAAACATGCCCTATTCTTGGGATTGTCATTTTAATTAATTTTTTAAGAGAATTGTGGCATTTTTACAGAAATCAGGGAATAAGGAAGATAGAGAGCCCTCGGATTGTATTCACAGCCCCAAATCACATCATGTCAGCACTTTCTTTGATGTGTAAGTCAGTAATACCTCTCAAAGTGTGTGCTCTAAGTTCACATTCAATTGCTTCTTGGCATTGAGAGGATTTTCCTGTGGGCTTCACCTTATAAAACAAAGATTCACCTTAAATGTCTCAGAGTAGGAAAATTTAAAGGGTAGCACTGTTGAGAACCAAGTATTGAATAACTAGTAGCTAGGCAACCAGAAGCAAGTATAAAAAAGAAAATTTTAGAAAAGGTCAAGAAGGTATTATCTAAACACAAATTAGTGTTGTAATAAAATAAAATATTATTCTGTGTTTGTCAGTTAAAGTTGCCTGTGATGCTTAGGTTCTCTCACACACACCTTTGTATGAAATTTATTATGTCAGGTTTTCTTCCATCAGGTCTTAGCTTTGATTGCCTGAGGGCTCTTTTTGATAATTCACTTGGCTCAGGCTACCTTGATAACAATTATAAATTAGTATATTTTAAGTACTGTCACCATAAGAGTGAAGCACTGAACCAAATGGGATCATTAAACACCTTCACGGCCTCTTGGTGGATAATTAAGCCTGTGGGGATAATACTTGGCCCAAGGCTGACAGCACGTCCAGCACCCTGCCCATTGGAAGTCAAGTGCATCTTCTGAGTTAGGGAAAAGGAAGTCCAGTGTGGTTAAAGTCCAGTATCTACTGGGGCTCATTTGCTTGAAAGCAAGACATCCTATCTTTTAAGGCTTTATGAGGTAGTTTTTTATTTGGGTTCCTTTGTTTGCTGGTAATATGAGACCAGTTCATACTGGGAGGATAAGAATATTGGAGGGTCTCCAAGTCTGAGGAGAGGAATGGGACTAAATATTTGAAGCGATCAAACATTATTCTAACATTGTTGCCTGTTCATCGATCAATTCTTTGCTTTCATCACAACTCCCTTTCATCTACTTCTTTGGTCAGTGGCACCAGCATCTGATAGTTTTCTTGCTTTTCACCCCATAAACTGAGGACCCAAGGAGACCTTGAATTCTTCAGTCCCAGTTGCAACATTTCTAGCCAAGTTCTCATGTCGGCCATAGTAAGTTCCAGTGCCCACCTCGGAATCAATGAGCACGAGGTCAAAACAGGTGGACAAGCTGCCGTGAAAACTATAAAGTGCATATGTGGCTGTGGGAATGGAATTGTAAGAGGTGAGTGTGAAGGAGACCATACTATTGGCATCCACCTTACCTTGCCATCGCACCATATTCTTTAGATAAAGACGAGTCACCTCATTTTTTTTCTAGAACCATAATAGCTGCCTCAGCCATGGGTGGGCTATAAAGAATATAAGAGCCTTACATGGAAATTAATTTTCATTTTCTTCATCAGGTGTAAAGTGGCTATTTCTCTGGAAAAGTTTTTCTCATTTTACCGAATACAGTGACTAACAATGGAGAGAAATTACAGCAAACACAGCAACCAAAGGAACACGTTAAGATGACGGAAAGAGGCAAGCCATACATATTTATCCTGCACTTATGAACAACTTCTATCATGCCTACAGTTAGTGATAAACAAAGTTTATTTTTCAGAGAAGACTGGGTTCCATGGGAAAAGACCAGTATCTATAAATACAGAAGAACATCCAGTAAATTAGAAATTAACCACAGGATTGAACATTTTACCCTCTACTTTTGGCAAAAGGAACTGGAAGTTGTTACAAAAACTTTCAGTGTATTCCTTGTAATTTTCCTTGTACAGTAGGCATAAAAACGTATATGGTTCTCAAAAAAATTGTGTGTTAAACTTTTCCTGAGACTTTATTTTGTTATATTTATAATCTCACAATTTAAAGAACTAGTATTACTCCTCTGGGCGTTACTACATAGTCATACCTAAACACACTGAATCAGACCAACTTCAAAGTCCACGATTCTGATACCATTTGTGTAAATCTAGGAAGAGCGTTCTCTTCTAGAAATGTGGTCTGAAAGAGTTTACTTTTATTTAGGGATGCTACAATTGAGACTAAATTAGACAACTTTTTTGTTTGATTATGGAGAGTGACTAGAGAAAGTTTTTGCACAGAAAAGTGATTTTGGATCAGTTTTAGAAGGAGTGGCTGCCCACCATAGCCACACAGAGCATTTTGATCTCAATTATGTAATTACGAGCATAATCTCAGACAAAGATAATTATATATGTTAAAAGTTTTCTTTGAACTTCTGTACTTTGGTTTTGGCTAAAACTGGGTAGCATGTAAAAGCCACTGAAGTGTATTGAGGTTATGGACAAATAATAACTTTCTTATGCTTTAATCTACATTTTTCCTTTAGAGTGTGGTCACTTGGCAAAAGAGACATACGAGTCTAAGAGTATGTAATGACAAAAACACAATCTTCCAACACTGAAGATTAATCGTTTGCCTAGAGTAAAGGATAAAATTATGTCCAAAAGAAAACCAGTTGTTTACCACATAAATCTAGGGGACACATGCCCAGCTTCTATTCAAGTCACCAATGTTGAAATAATGACACTCCACCTACTGTCTTAGGTGGGTTTGCCTAAAATACTTTCTTCATGCTTATTTAGCTCTTCCCCTACTGAACACTAAAACATAGGACACACATATATAACAATAACAATAGCAAGTCACACGTACATGTCAAAGAGGAGCAAATTAGAAGTTCTCTCTCTCTCACACACACAAAGGTAGACCTATATTCACAGAATTAATCACATAAAATTTTAATCTTACTTTCATTTCATTTTTTTATCCTCCAACATTTATGCCAGTCTCTCCAACAGTGCCTGTCTACACTCTTGCTATCAGAGCAAAAGCTATTTTGGTTAAAACTTTCGTAATATGTTTTGGTTCCTGTGACTTTGGATCAAATCTACTTTAGGAGAATGTGGTTAAAAATGTGCCAACTCTCAATTACTTTAATTCCTAAAGATGTGGTATTCTTTGTGTCCCAAAGTATTTAGTCTCTCAATATTAGATGCAAGCTTTTCCTCATAGGCATCTGAAGTTCAGTGTAGGCTTATTCTGACATCTTACAATCACGTGTTTTCTCTTTCTTCATCCACTCTTTAGAAGGCATGTCTTGGAGAGGTTATTCTGTCCTGTCCTTCACCTTCTTCCTTGTCTTTCATGCTCTAAATATTCCACGAATTCCAGAAAGCAGTCTCTGTCACTTTCTTATCTCCATTTTCCCAGTGGTGTTATTTGAGATTCTGCATGACCTATCAGTCAGCACAACTCAGAGGTTGTTCTTCTCAGACCTATTTACTGTCTTTTTAAATCAAAAGAACATGTATTTTTTAATACACACTCTTAGTCTACTTTCTCCACAAGAGCTTATAGGCTTCCAATCAGAGAGTTTCCTGCTTCATTCCTTGATATTTAAGTGATTATGATCTTTATTCAGGCTAAAATAAGAATTGCTTTCAAGATAGGAAGAGCCTACCTAGTGCCAGTGGAGAGAATAGTACCGCAAACGCATACTGTACAGTAATTTTGTGAATCAAAGTGTAAAATGCCTAGACTGTGGCTTCCTGTTTTATTTGAACTCTCGGTTTTTTCATTTAAAACAGATTTGGTTTTCCTTCTCTTAGGTTGGCACCCTGGCAGAATTCTGCATTAGAAACAGTGATCTATATGAAGATATAGATTATATTTCATGTTAAAATATGTTTGTCATTGGCATTCTTTTGGCTTAAAGTGATGCCACATTTAGTGGAAGTTTAGTGTGCTCCAGAAGTTGCTTAAACTAATTTTGACAAGGAAAAAATGGTGCCATAAAGATTATAACAAAGAATAGGTTTTTAAAGATTGATGTATTGTAGCTTATAACTAGAGTTAGAAGAATGTGGGGTTTTAGCATGCTAGTTGTTAAATCTCTAACAATAGCTGGGCCTCTCTGCAGATTTAAATCAGGTTGGGACTGACACAGAATCTGCGGAATACCCCATCAAATCTAAATGGGGTATTGGTGATATGGAAGATGCCCGAAAGAAAGAATTCATTTTAGAAACCTCCAGAGCATTTTGATTCTTCAAAATAACTATCTTGTTTGTTGCTTGCTTAAGTTTATTCTTAGACCACCTGAATATTCCTGTGTCTACCTTAAAAGGATGAAAATTTCCCACCTGGGGAGAGATTTTGACAAATGTCACATCTTAAGGATATCTGTAAACAAGAGCTATCCCATGACTAGCTAACCATAGAGAGACCACTTTCGAGAATGTGCTCACATTGATGAGCCCACACTAAATAGACATGAAGCCTCTTGTTTCATGGACTTCCTTCAATTATTATTGAGAGCTTCAAACTTCACTGGGGTATTTGGGAAGCTATACAATGATTAACTTTTCTTTTACTAAAGTTTTCAAATTCATATCTCTTACCATCAGAAATTAAATTACTTTAATCTTTGTCTAAATGAAATCGATGTTTGGCAGGCAATGATTTTCCTGCTTAAATGGAGGTAGCGTGGTTATTCGACCAGCGCTGTAGAGAGAATTCAAGTATCAGATAAAATAGATCGTCTCTAGGTTTTCATCAAAACCTGATATCCTGTTATCATATAATTGAGACTACAAGGTTTTCAATGTGAACCACATTCACTGCCTCCTTAAATCTGCAACCTGAAACCAAAGCCAGAATTTTAAGTCACAGAGACATCCCTGATGGCACATGGGAAATTTTCAGATGTGCCAGGGGATTTAAGGAACATTGCTTCCATTAATCTTGCTGAAATTCTCATGACTAAATCCCTACGCATTGCTTTTAAGATTTGCTCAAAAATGTCTCGGCATACAAAGTATGGGCAAGTTATTCATTACAGCTTTTACTTTACTGCATTCTGAAACTGTTTCTAAGTAATGGAGCTCTGACTTTCCTCTTCTATAAAAGATCATAAAATACTTTTTGCCTAAATGAAAGATTTGCTTTTTGATAACATGAACTTTTACAAAGTGTGAAAACTAGTTTTTATATTGAACTTGACTGAAAGGAAAATAGTAGTAAAAATAAAAGAAACTATAGCAGGTCTATTGACTTGTACCAAAAAATGATGAAAATGATACAAGCTTATGTATATATATATATATTCTCAGAATATGAGAATTTATCTGTCTACCTATTGATTAGGTGCTGCAAATACCAAGACTATAATACAGAAAATGATTTATGGTGTACTGGGGAGATCAAAAGACAAAGTATAGCAAAGACATGTGACAGGGGACAGTGGAACTCAGCCTTGGTCACCAGTGCCGTGCTTTCCCGTGCACATCACCTTTCTTTCATGCCTGGTCTGTTGCTGTCATGGCCCAGGCTGATGTTGCACTGATTGGATTGGCTGTCATGGGCTAGAACTTAATTTTGGACGTGTATGACCACAGCTTTGTGGTTTGGGTTTTTAATGGGACAGTCTCCAAAGTTGATGATTTCTTGGCCAAAGAGGCAAAGGGAACTGAAGTGATTGGTGCTCACTTCTTGGAGGATATGGTCTTCGAGCTGAAGAAACCTCGGCAGATCATAGTGCTTGTGAAGGCTGGTCAAGCTATTGATGATTTCATTGAAAAGTTGGTAGCATTGCTGGCGACATCATCAGTGATGGAGGAAATTCTGAATACAGGGATACCACAGGATGATATCCAGACCTCAAGGCCAAGGGAATCTTGTTTGTAGGAAGCCGCCTTGGTGGTGGAGAGAAAGGAGCCCAGTATGGCTCAGCACTTATGCCCGGGGGGAACAAAGAAGCCTGATACCACATCAAGATGATCTTCTAGGGCATCACTGCCAAGGAGGAACCTGAGGACCCTGCTGTGACTGGGTGGGACAGGAGGGAGCAGGACACTTTCTGAAGATAGTGCACAATGGGATCTAGTATGGGGACATGCAGCTAGTTTCTGAGTCTTACCACCTGATGAAGGATGTGCTGGGCATGGAGCACAATGAAATGGTACAGGCATTTCAGGACTGGAATAAGACAGCACCAGGCTCATTCCTGTTTGAAATCAGAGCCAATATTCTCAAGTTCCAAGACAACAATGGTACTCCACTACTGCAGAGACCAGGGACAGTGCAGGGCAGAAGGGCATGGGGAAGAGGATTGCCACCTCAGCCCTGGAGTGCAGCATGCTGTCACCCTCATCAGAGAAGCAGTCTTTGCCTGATGCTTGTCATCATTGAAGGATGAGAGGATTCAAGCTAGCAAAAAGCTGAAGGGGCCTCAAAAAAATCCAGCTTAAAGGCAATAAGAAATCATCCCTGGAGGACATACAAAAGGCCCTCTATGCTTTCCAGATCATTTCTTATGCTCAAGAGTTTTTGCTGCTAAGATAGGCAGCCACTCAATTTGGTTGACACTTAATAGGGTGGCATTGCCTTAATGTGGAGAGGGGAGGGCTGCATCATCAGAAGTGTATCCCTAGGAATGATAAACAATGCATTTGATCGAAACCCAGAACTTCATAACCTACTGCTAGATGCCTTCTTTAAGTCAGCTGTCGAAACTTCCAGGACTCCTGGAGGTGAGCAATCAGCCCAGGGGTCCAGAAAGGCATCCCCATGCCCTGCATTACCACTGTTCTTTCCTTCTGTGATGGCTACAGACATGAAATGCTGCCAGCCAACCTGCTCCAAGCTCAGCAGGATTACTCTGGGGCTCATACCTATGAACTCTTAGCCAAACCAGGAAAGTTTGTTCACACTAACTGGATGGGCCAGGGGGCAGTGTGTCATCATCTTCATACAATGCCTAGTTAGACTTGGGTCATCCACTGCGATGCCATAGACAGAGACATTTTATTTGTCACACAACACTGCTTACATGGCCCTTTGTCCTACCTTCTGCTCAGATCTTTTAAAACAGTGTCATAAGAGTCTCCTGAAAAGTCCCGAGCTCACTTGGGGAGTGGTTCTGTGAGACCTGTTGCATCCTCTGCCATTGCTTCCTGGGATAGAGGGGGGACTGTCATGTGCTCCATAGGAGGAGCTAGCTCCTTGAACCAGTCACTGTCCACATGTCCCTGTGGATCAGGGAGGCCCCCTGAGTTTGCCTTGATAGAGAGATCAGAGAATGGAAGGGATCTTGTGGAATCTACTCAAACTGGATCCTTTGTATCATGCAACTGAATTCCCCTTTCCTCTACTTAACAAAAGCTACATTATATTTCAAAGAAAGATAGAAACAAAGGAAGTAATGTAACAGGGAAGAAGAAACCTGAGAAAGGAAAGTATTTGAGGCACACAGGGTCATTTGAGGATTTGGATTATGGAGCTAGCTGGGTACTGTAGTACATAAAATTAAAATCTTAGAAAGTCAGATTTCAAAAGCTTTGTAATGCAATGACAATTCTCCCTTCCTTTTGTAGAGATGAAATGACCAAATCAAGAATTAAGAGAGAGAATTTAGGAGATCTCATAAATGAAAAGTTGGCTCGCACAGACAATGAAGACAGGCAGGTCAACGAAGAAGCTATTTCACAGAGCAAGTACAGAGGATATAATATGAATACAGGGATGGCCAGCAATGGGCAGAAAAAGAACTATATTAAGAACTCGATTGAGTATGTGTTAGGTAGGAAGAGGGGTCAATGACTGAGGGTTTTTAGCATACGGGGTTGAGATATCACAGAGAATAGAAGAGGTGGCCTGAAATTGAGACAGAAGACAATGGTTTCTGTTGGTTATGAGAGCTAGTGCTCTCTGAGGTTTGTGGGTATTTGCTGAGTGAGTTTTGGGCTGTAGGCACAGATTTTGAGACATCAGCTCATAAAGTATGGGATTGATGAGCTCATCTGGAGAAATTTTAAAAAGAGTAAGCAAAGGTGAGGTTGACTGGGGAATCTTGGTGGTGGCTGAAGTTGGAGAGATAAGAGGGCCAAGAAATCTTCCCTAGGGGAGCTTTATCATTACAGCTGTGGAGAAATGCCATCAGAGGCTTGAGAGGCAAGGTGGTTGAGGAGGATGAAGCCATTAGTTTTGGTCACTATGGAGTGATTTGTATAGTTACAGACAGCATTTTCAATAGAACAATTGGGATTTAGGAGTGATTGTGGATATAAATGATGAGAGATATGAGGTGGATGGAAGTAGTATAAACTTACTTTCATAGATGTTTGGAAACAGAATCAAGGAGATAACACGAGATAGTGACTTGAAAAGGGACAGGTTGAAAGCTCAGAAGTAAAGAGAACAAATTGGTGGTTACCAGAGGCGAGGGACTGGAAGCTGGAGTAATGGGTAAAAAGGGTCAAGAGGCACGAACTTCCATTTATACAATAAGTAAGACATGGGAAGCAATGGACAGCTAGGTGACTATTATCAATGGTATTGTGTTACATATGTGAAAGTTACTAAGAAACTAGATCATTTCTCATCACAAGAAAAAATTCTTATTGTTAATGGATGTTAACTGGATTTATTATGATCACTTTGCAGTATATAAATATTGTTATTTACTTGAAACTAATAGAATGTTGTAGGTCTGCTATACCTTAAAAATGAAATAAGCATATGCAAGTGCCAAAAACATAGAAAAGTCATAGTTGAGAGAAAGATGCTTTAGGAAGGGAGACCCTAGAGTGTTTGAATAGTACACTGGGGGGTCTAGTGGAGAGACAAAATCTGTAGGCAAAGGAAAACTTTGACATTTCACTGCAATCTTCAAGAAATTGCTTTCTCTCTCATTATAAAATCATGCACAGGATGATTCGGGTCATAATAACTGCTTAGAGAGCCACCTGTAAAGACCCTTCTGTCCCACAAATTAGCATTTTAAAAAGTGAAGTTTATGTCTTGTTATGCTTTATTTTTTGTGAGTTTCAGTGGAGTCATTTGTAGCCTTTATTCAGGCCCCAGAATCACAAAGTTGCCATCTTGACAAGTACTCTTATAATCGTCACTGTGGAGAGGAGGGGCCTTGTAAATCTCATGTTTTTACACAACTTTCTCACAGAAGTGATACACAAGGAGTGCCCAGAAATAGTCCAGCCATTGCTAATATAACATGAACAGTTTGTCTGACATCAGTGTAACCTGGCAGCCAAGGAGAGTGGACTGGAATGTGCATGTGTGAACAATGACGACTTCACTGTACTAGTCAGTGAGGGCGGTAGGCACCGTTGCGTGAGCATGTGTACTGTGTGGCTAACACATTCAAAATGACTGAGCAAGTAGAGCAACAAATCTGTATCAAATGTTCCTTTAAGCTTGAACATTACTCCAGACAAAATATTCGAGTGATCAGAAAGCCCAGCTATGGATCAACTGGTGATTGGCAGCCTTATTGTGACAATGTGCCCACTCATGCATCACATCTTATGCAGAGTTTTTTGGCAAAACATCCACTTACCCAGCCCCCCAGAACAGAATTGATGTCCTGCAACTTCTGGCTTTTTCCAAAACTAAAATCACCTTTGAAAGGGAAGAACTTTCAGACTGTCGATGAAATTCAGGAAAATACAACGGGGCAGCAGATGGCAATTGGGAGAACTGTGGGAGGCCCCGAGGTGCCTACTTTGAAGGGGAATGAGGCATTATTGTCCTATGTACACTGTTTCTAGTATCTTGTTCCTTCTTCAATAAATGCCTCAATTTTCCATATTACGTGGATGCATACTTTCTGGACAGACCTCATATGTGGCTCCTCCTTATATCTCATTGACCAAGTTAGTCTACATAGCTCCCTGACTTCAGGTGGTCAGGGAAGGGCAACCCAATGAGGTGACTGGAAGGAGAACCAAAAATTTTGTGACCATTTGTAGTGATTACAACACTACATTAAAAGCTTTGAAGGGAACTGCAGGATTCAGAGGAGATGGATGAGGGATCAAAATGGGTTGTATTAATTACATTATTCAATGCTATTAGGCCCTTGAAATGCATATAATATTGAAATCATCTCATAGGAACACCTGTGAAAGGGAGTGCTTCATAATTGTTTCTGAATGCTTCTAATAAAATGAGACAATTAGGCTCCTCTAATGCATTAGTTATGATAAGTTTCATCTGCATGTGACAGGAAAAAGAATAATATGACAATGGCTTCAAATAAGAGATAATTATTTTTATCTTATGTAAAAGTATGGATATATACGGGGCCTCCATGATCCTCATGGACTAGGTTTTTCCTACCTAACTTCTCAGCACCTTCAAGGCTTTGCTTCTGTTTTGTGATCCAAGGTGCCTGTTCAAGTTTAAGCCACTTCATCTGCATATAAACAGCAGGGTACTTCCTAGAAGTTTCACCACCACTTCTGGATACATTGTCTTGGCCAGAACTTAAGACACATTCCCACAATGAAGTCTGGCTGACCTGGTCTTTACTTTGAGTGCCCTTGTGCTTAATTAGCATTTGAAAGTTCCATTTCTGAATAAGAAGAGAAGAAATGGTATCACATAACTATTCATTTTAGATACTTCACTATGCCTGTGTGGAGGGTCTGCCTCTTTTATTTAGGGTTTCCTCCTATTTTTAGCAATTATTAGTATGGACAGGAATTAGAGATTCCATGTTCCACATGGAAATGTAACAGCTCACTTGGAATACACATATTTTGGAGCTAGAATGTCTTCTCTGGCCTCTTACTCAGAATGGTGCAGCACTTTGAGAGAGAATGAACATCAGTACTGGCTTTGTGCCCACTTACTATCTCTGCTAATCCCCAGCTCATGCAGGGAAATTAGAGCCAGCTTGAAAACATGTGACCAATGTTTTCAGTTGGCTATGAGTTTAAGTAGTAGCTCCCCACCCAGAACTGGACTCCACATGGGGTTCTTGCTATGGAAATTCAGAGCGAGTGAGTTTTGGAGAGTGGTAAAGATTCTTCGTTTTCACTTTACTCCCATTATGGGAGCTGTAAGATGGAACAGGGTTTACCGCTAAAGGAGAGAAGAGATAAAATGCTGAGGAACTTCCAAAGCCGGCGAGGTTGGCAGCAATACTTGACCCAGCATCAGACCTGGCACAGATTTCAGGAACCAGTGGAGATCTTTCACTTTATACTTCTGGTTTTCGTTTGTTCTTTGTTAGATCCTTTCCACTTCCTACAGCAGAGGCTGAACTTCCATCATTATTGTGTTGGTCGTGGTAACACAAGTTTGAATTGGGGGAGAGTGTATTGCTCATGTTGCAGATGAGATCATCTTTGCCAAAGATGCATGAATTAAATGTCCAGTAGCCCAGGGCCTGATGGAGCTCTCAGGCAGGGAATGTGGAGTGTGGTGAGTAAACTGATGTCTGAGGTTCCTGAGGATTCGGGGTGCCCCTTCATGTTGTTTGCACCTTCAACATAGAATAGTGATGGCAAAACAGAAGGGAACATCTCCAGCTGAAGATTTTATGTTCAATTGGGAATTGGAGCATTGTCTGTATCAAATCAGAAGAGAGTAAAAGATGTATATAAATCAATGCTAAGTACATAAAAAAAGAGCACTGTCCTTATTTTGCAAGAAAACATCTCAGATCACTCCCTGATGTCATCTTTAAATCTCATATAGTATAAAATTGTTTGCCTATTTGAGAAAATTTATTTTCCTCTTTTGTCCATTTTCACTATTATGAATTATAGGTAAAATTCAATGTGAATTATTTTCTTTTTGATTCCTGATCAACTCAAAAATTTTTAATAATTTCACAGCCTTTTCATATTAACAACTGTATCTGGATGTTAAATAATCCTTCTTTTTGACAAATGAAAATAAATTAAGAAAAGATATTGCAACCAGTTGACTTGGACCTGATACCATGCCATTTATTTTTAGGCCATTAAAAAAAAAACATGGGACACTGTCTATATCACAAGAAAACATTTGAAAATAAGGCTTTATTATAGGCTGTTAAATCAGCTTTTAAAGTTCAAGGACATATAGCCTTAGCATATTTATTTATTCATAGCTTATGTTGGTTTTATTTTAAGTGGATATGCATTAATAAAAGATAACTGTTGTTTATGCCAAATCATGTTTTTCTTTATACAGAAGAAAGCAGAGCAACCTATAATTTTATATAGCTATTAGTCGAGGGAAAATAGATCAGTCATATCACAGTATCAGTTTGTAAGAAGTCTCTTGACGAGAAATTTTGCACCGGAATTGATAGCACATTGAATACAGGAGGTTACAATCTCCAGTGAAGGATGAATGAAATCAAACAATACTCAAAAGATGCTACTTTGCAGAATGGTAGCAAGCGCCCTACTCTGCATTCATATGTTCAGCACTCTAAGAGCATGACTGATTTAGGTTTGTCCCTGTTAGCAATAGGGTGGCACAGCAAATAGCCCAGTGGCTCTGAAAGAAAATTCTAGCAAGTTGAAAGAGTGTGAGTGAGAGCTTTTATTCAATTATGAGAACAAAATAAGACATACCCTTGGTAAAACTGTGCTTTCTATATGTGTTTACATGTAAGTATGTGAGTTTAAATGTTGTTACTGGCATTTTTACTAAATCTCAAAATAAGTTACAAGATGAAATTTAAAAAGGATCCTGAACTATAAGACACAGTTACTTTGATATCAACATTTCCCCAGATTTGGCACGAGCAGAAGGAATTACTGGCTCTTAATAAGGATAAACGAAATCTCTTTCTTTTGCTTCCTTGAATTAATTGGTTTTGCCTTGCTAGAATCACAGTGCACACCATAAAGAATGGGAGGCCTTGGCATGTACCATGTTTTCTCCACTGCATTAATTGAACTGTAAATGAGATTTTGATCAATAAAATGAAATATGCTGCCTAGAGCACACAAAGAGAAACACAAGAGAGCTTCAAATGTTTAGTAACCTGAGCACAACTTAAAGCTCCTCCCATAAATCAATTCAAATATAGTGTGCACTTCTTGTTGATCTATTCCCTTAAGCCATTTTACAAATTCTTAGGCACACATAAAAATAAATTTCAGGAACAAAAACTTGATGTTTTTTCTTCCCCAAAACACAGTTGGTGTGCTCTAACACCACTCTTGACACACTTTATCACAATTTCAACACCCGTGTAGATTATTCCTCCAATACTTTGAACGCTCAATTCTGTGACCCCTTCTCTTCTAATCTTGTTCAACAGCTGCCTTCAACCTCTTACGCTCATCTTCACCCCCTGAGCTTTAGCGTTCCCTGCAAATGTGACACCATAATTCTAATTTTAAATATGTCACATGCAAACTATCACATCCTATTTTTCTGGCTTTCTTCCTCAAGTGCCCTTCCTTCAACAATCTTTCTATTTTTTTCTCAATGGGACTTGTGAAATATAGTGATCTCATTGTCTTCATGTTTTCATTCCTCTCTTCCTGGCTTAAATACTATGTTCAGCCATGTCACTCCCTGGCACACGCGTTTGACTTTCTTGGCCTTCTCTCAGTCCCCATTCTCACCCCAGTCCTGGCTAATTCCCACTCTCTCCCTACTCTGTGGCAGCACCTGCCATGGCTCAACATGTTGGAAGGAAAAGGCCTACGTTGGCTGACTAATCTCATTCAAAATTCTTTTTTTTTGTATTTTTTATTAAATACTTTTGAATTTTATTGTTCAAATACAGTTTTTTGCCTTCCCCCTCACCCTTTTCCACCACCCCAGCCCTCCCCACCTACCTCCCCTGCTTTCACCCCCCCCCTTGTTCTTGTCCGTGTGTCCTTTATAATTGTTCCTGTAAACCCTTCACCCTTTTCCCCCCATTTGAAATTCTTGATCACTGGCACAAGTGGAATTATGGAATCTCAAATCAAAACTTTGTCCATTCCTTTTTCCTCTTTCAAAGGCAACTGCTGCAGATCTAAACACCCCCATATCCTCAGACACGTCTTCTGTTTCCCTCTCAACTGATAAGCGTTCTTTCCTGACAGAATACTCCGTTAACACTCTACTTCCTTCACTTTTGCTAAATCTGAGAGTCAGTTATAGTCAGTTCTCAGTTGGCCTACCTAGAACTCTTTCCTCCTTGAAACACTTTTTTCACTTGACTTTCAAGACCTATCACTCCCCTGGTTTTCCTTCAGCCTTGCTGATCACTCCTCTTCAGTCACCTTGATGAATAACACCTCTTTTCCCAGGCTTAACATCGGAATGTTCAGGGCTTATTTCCATGGACTGCTTTTCTATTTTGCTTTCATTCATTCATTTGTTAATGTCATCCAGCCTCATGGCTATAAACACCAACTTATGCTGAAGCCTCCTATATTTATTGGTTTAATCTGGGCATTTCCAGAACTCCAGGATTTGTGTCTGCTTGCTTACTTGGGTTTTTCTTTTGAACATAGGAAGGCATGCCAATCTCAACATGTTCAAAACTAAAAACTTGATCTCAGTTCCCCTCCCTGTAAAGCAAACATGTTCTGGCTTCTCACGTTCCCCATTTTAGCTAATGGCAGCCCCATCTATCCATTTTTTTTTCACTCAAAATCTTTGCAGTCAAATATCTTTGAGTCTTCTTTTGCTGAGATATCCCAGGTCCAGTCTGCAATCTGTCTACAAACAGGTCATCAGCACTGCCTTCAGAACATATCCAGATAGCAGTCATTTATTTCTAGGATCACTGCTTCTACCTCTGTCCACTCTGCTCTCATATCTTGCCTATATTATACAATAACCTTCTGCTTCTGTCTTTGCCACACCTTCCTGCACTTTCAACCTATACTAATCATAGCAGCCAGAGAATGCATGTAAAATATGCCATAAAACCTCTGTTGTAAATCCCTGGAATGGCTTCCTAAACTCAAACGAAAAGCCAAACATGTTACAAGAGCCAACGGCCTTAACCCGCTGTGCCTCCCACGCCTTCCTGACCTCACTTCCTATCACTCTCTTTCTGGCTCATTCCAATTCAGCCACACCAGCGTCCTTATACTTCCTGTTATACACAGGCATGTACCTGGCTCAGGGACATTATAGTCTCTCACTGTTCCTTCGGCCTAGAAAGTTCATTGCCTCACCTCTTGGAGATCTTTACCACTTTGAGCAATTTGGATCCTTTTATATTCTTCCTAACTTTTTCTCCCCCTATTTTGCTCCAAAACACTACACTTCTAATATTTGTATATGTATATACATACATATACATTTACTCACATTAACTAACTCATATTTGTCCAGTTTCCCTCATTAGAATGCAAGTTTCTTGAGGACAGGGAATTTTATTTTTCCTGCATTTGTTTGTTTTTACTGCTCTATCCCCAGTACCTAGAGAATACCTGCTCAAAAATATGTTTATTGAATGAGTTAATGGATGAGTTCAGTGGTAACATTAGTTCACACATGATCTTGGGGAAGAATACTTTAAATATTTGGGTCCTTTTGAGAAAAAATGAGTTTGGCAGTACCAATCTCAGACATCCACATTAAAACTTTAGAGCCACCTTGTCGGAGGTAAAGAGTAACTTCTGTGGTGTCTGTGTGTTTGTAGAAAGAAGCTCCTGTGCTCTCTTGATGCAATTGCCGTGCTGCTTTTATTTTTGCCCTGCCACATTTTTATAGAGCAATGTTTCTCACAGAAACCTGCTCACAAATAATATCTGTTTAATTGGACTTCCTTCCCTTCTCCAGGGAGGAATGAAATGCCCAAGTTCAGGTTGATGGTAGCTCTGGGACTAGGATTCAAGACCCCTTCTGTTTATTTTTAGCTCCTCTGATTATAACTGTTCCCTCCATCAAATGAGAGAAAAGTGAGACCCATTCAGCAGGAAACTCTAAAGGCAGACACGGAAAATTAATTTTTAGGAAAATGATTAGGGGATAATGGCAGGTCAGCATCTGGGCATGGAGTGGGGATAACGTTATTCTGACCCATCAAGTAAGTCACTGATCAGCAGCAATAGACTAAGACTTTTTATTACACAAACTAAATAGGACTTCCGAAAAGAGGGACTGCTTTTTCTTAAATCATCAGTCTCGCTGTGGCGTTCCTTATAATTTGCTTTTTGCTTACTCACAGGATGTTTCTCATTAGCCGTGTTGTTTTCCTCCTCATCCTCACCTCTGGGCTACTTGTGTTTGTCCACAGTAAGTCAGAATCAGCCTCTAAATCTCTGGAGATATGTCTTTTCCATTTTTCATCTCAGAAGGTCTTGGTGCCTGGGGCACCATTTGCTGGAGGGCTTTGCAGAACTCAAGCTCGTTTTTCTGAGGAATAGAAATTCTCTTGGGTATTTATGTCTTCCAAATGGCATTATTCCTTATATTGCCATGCACTAATAAAGAAAAATCCTGAAATATTTATATTCATTATCTACAGTCTGAAAAATGGAGAAATCCTTTCTAAAGGTCTTTCAGAGCTCGGTTAGCTGCTGTCCTGTGATTGCCAGCCATTTCTATTCTGCCCGCCTTTAGTTCCTAGGGCTGTTGAATACTGTAACACTTGGCTGCTTTTGTGCTAAAAAAGATCCCTGTCCTCTCTCTGCTTCTATTGAGCTCTATACACTTTCTCATTCTTCCTTCTCAGTTATGGTTGATTTGGGACACTTGTCATTGTAAACTGAATTGACACTAGTGTAGACTTAGTGGATATAAATCCTGTTACTTATAACACCAATCAGCTGTCTCATGGGAGCCCACCACATTGTACAACTCGGCTAATTTCATGCAGAATAAAAGAAAATCGCATAATTTCAGGAATACCAACCTAAAAATGTCAATTAAAATAATTCACCAGTATTTTAATGTAATTCCACCAAATGCTCCCCTTTAGCATCCTAATGCTCAGGCGGGTCTTGTCCAGCCTGAATCTTAGCCATAGAGTGCCCACCATCCCCAGGGGCTTCCCACCAGCTATTTCATATGCCCCTTCTCTCTGCTTCCTTCATTTGTGTTCCATTTACACTACCTGATTTTAAAATTCACCAAATAATGAAGACTTTTTCACCTTCTAAGGTGACAGCTAACTAATTTGTGTTAATAATAAAAGGAAGCCTTAGGGAGATAGATTCTTGTACCCAGGGCCCTGAAGACCCCCTTAAGTAATATAAACATTTTACAAAAAAAATCCTTTAGCCACAATGCCCCACTTTTGTTGTTAAATTAAAAGTGTCACTCATAGTAAAAAAATAATTTAATATAGATTGAATACTTTTTAACTACCAAGCTGTCTGTTAAATTTTTTATATCCTTTAAAAAAACCTTCATGATGACTCTACAGCAGCGGTTTCCAACCTTGTTCACCTCATGGCACACATAAACTAATTACTAAAATTCTCTGTCAGACAAAAAAAATATGTTTTTGCCAATCTGACCAAAAAAAGGTATAATTTTGATTCATTCACACCGGATGGCTATTGTTGCACTGGCTGTGGTCATTTCTTCATTGGGCAATCGAAGGGAAAAGAGGACAGTGCCCCTGACTAAACAGCCAGGCACTGCTTGCTTTAAAAATTCTTGTGGCGCACCGGTGGAAAAATCACTGCTCTAGAGAGATAACAACCATTCCAAATCACCTTTTACTAATGAAAACAGAGATGAAGGTGATTAAGTAACTTGCCCAAGGTCACAGAGCAAGTTTGACATAACATATCTTTTAATCCGACAATTACCCAGTTGTCTGGTGAATGAATTTAAATAATTTTCCATGTGTCTCAAAGCCAGTAAGTAGCAGATTTGGCACTCAAAGTGAATATTCTGACTTAAGATCTTTGGATTCTTCCGTAATATCTATGTCTTTATTATATTGTACTAACCTTGTACAAGGAAAGCACTAAGGCACTTTGAAATTCATTTAAAAAATTGAGAAGGTTGTACTAGTTATCTGTTGTCACAACAATGCTATGTAACACTAACTTAGAAAACTTCAGTGACACATGCATGCAAAATATATGTTTATTTGGCTCAAGAGTCTGAGGGATTCAGCTGACCAGACTGGGTCGGCTCACTTGTCTGGAGTCCACTGTGAGTCCTCCAGCAGCTCTGCTCATCCTGGCTGGGGCGAGCTCACGTGTCTGGAGGTTGGCTGGCTGCTGCAGATCTAGGGAATCTCATCGGAAAGGATGCAGTGCTGGCTAGTGTGGGAAAGTTCTCCTGGAACCCTTAAAGGGGCAGAAAAGCCCAGTCATGCAAACACTCTGAGACCCTCTGCTTGCGTTACCTTTGCTGAAGTCCACTGGCCAAACCAAGTTACATGACTAAACTCAGAGTCAGAGTCAGAGAGGCCTACAAAGTTTCTGGTGAAGGTCATAGGTACCTGGAAGGATGGAGAATTGGGTCTTTTTTTACGGCAAATTACCAGAAAGGTCTAGCAAATTTTAAGCAGAAATAGAAAAGGAAACCAATGTTTTTCTGAGACTCTCTCCTCAAGCAATTTGCATTCTTAAAAATGTAACATTTTACTTGGTATATTGTTATAGCTTTAATATAAAACACTGCCCAGCACATCTGATCTCTAGGAGCCAACATCCACTAAAAATTGAACATATGATCTCTGATGACATAAATGTATTCATGTTCTTAATTATAAACCACAAAATATACAGCAAACTTGAATAGTGCCAAAGCAATGCTGCCTGAATTTATAATTCTCTTTTAAATACAACATTGGCCCAACTCACCCAGTGTCTAGTGATTTCATGATTTAGAAGTTTGTTTTCTCAAAGTTGATGCAGCTGTTCTCTTTGAGTGAAGGTCCATAGAGAAAGATGGATAAACACATAAGGCTTCTGTAAGCTACCCCACATCCCTCAAAGTCAGCCCTCAGCTTAATGTCTGGGTCAAAAGTATAACAAAGTTAGTCGTGGTAATTGTTCCTGAGTTTTCAGAGAGACTCATTACCAATACTCACAACCTCCTTTCAGAGCAGTGGAGCTTTATGTGGCTAAATTTTAAGCAGAATCGAAGTACATCAGAATTTAAAGCTCAGCCTGGGGAATTGATGCTTACAATGGGTTGGTTATACATGAGGTATTTGTAAGGGCAATTAACATTGTTTTATTTCTCTGATTTACCAAAACACAAAGGCATTCAAAACCATTCAGCCTTTTTCTTCCATGCACGGGCAGGTTAACAGGAAGTGCAGCACAAACAGGTGAGGTGCTCTGAAGTTCTAGGAAATACCTTGCCCTGCTGTGCAAGTCACTTGCACAAATCATATGTTCTGAGAACTTTCATTTCCGTACAATAATATCGTGGATTACCTTCCCATTTGTGACATCTGTTCTTTGTGTCCTCATTTCTACTCATTTCTTCTTTCCTCTACAGTTTTTCACATCACTTGAATTATATTTTTTCAATGGGCTTTATGTCAATGTCTAAAAGGGGTTCTAAGCTTCAGGTATATGTGGGTGGACAGGGAGGGATAGGGAAAGGGAACAGCGAGGCATGTTGGGAAGGAAAACTCACTGTCCCCTCTACCCACCCACATTCGCTGTTTGCCATGAGTACTCTTATAGACTGGTCGTTACTATGAATCTCAAATGGTATTTTTTTAAATGAGTGCTTCCAATATTTTATCATGTGCTTTTCTCCTTTACCTGTATTTTACCTCCCTACCACCATTTCTTTAGACTAGATTTATTAGAATGAGAACGAGAGGAGACAGAGATAGGGGACACAGGAATTAGAATCCAGGAGAAGTTACTAATGCCTCCTCACCTTCCAAAATAGACAAATGGAGGGGTGGAAATATTATTTACTGAGATTACATAAAACACAGGAGGAGGTGGGGTTTTGGAGAGAATTTCAAATGTCCAGTTCAAGATATGTTAGTCTCTAAAATGATTTAGAATCATTCAAATGGAAATGTCAAAAAGACAGATTGGATACTAAGATCTGGAGCCCAGCCCAAACATGAGTTCTTACCACTACAAAGGCATATCCAGCTGGAGATACACACACACACACACCCCTCTCTTCCTTATATGATCAGATTTTCAGTAATAATTCTGATATAAAACAGAAAATAAAAATAACCAGAAAAAATACAGATAAACTTTTTACTGAATATATATATTTAATACAAATAAATATTCCAGTACACAAAAGGGAAAAGTAATGAAACAATATTTTTAATTATATTAATGTGCATTTTGAAAAAAGGTGAATGCATTATACCTACTTATTGTTCTC
>VMDR010017071.1:0-20475 GCA_007922815.1 Macrotus californicus | reverse complement strand
AACCCTTCCCCCCACTGTTCCCTCCCCCTTCCCCTCTGGCCATTGTTAGATTGTTCTTAATTTTAATGTCTCTGGTTGTACTTTGTTTGCTGATTTCTTTTGTTGATTATGTTCCAGTTAAAGGTGAGATCATGTGGTATTTCTCTCTCACCACCTGGCTTATTTCACTTAGCATAATGCTCTCTGGTTCCATCCATTCTGTTGCAAAGGGTAGGAGCTCCTTCTTTCTCTCTGCTGCGTAGAATTCCATTGTGTAAATGTACCACAGTTTTTTGATCCACTCATTGACTGATGGGCACTTAGGTTGCTTCCAGCACTTGGCTATTGTAAACTGTGCTGCTATGAACATTGGGGTGCATAGGTTCTTTTGGACTGGTGTTTCAGGGCTCTTAGGGTATAATCCCAGCAGTGGAATTGCTGGGTCAAATCAGGTACTCTAGTTTAAAATGTTACTTGAAATTGTAGTTCAGATAATGGGGAAAGAACCAAAATAAAGAATTCAAGAAAGAGAAAGTTGAAATATAAAAGAACTAGTGACTATTAAATTAGTTAAAATATAGATTTCTGAATAACTTTTATATACTTAACTCATATACAAGTAAAAATGACTACTAAAAGAGTAATAATAATATCACTATTAATTTAAAAAATTGGGGTTTAAGATACTGGGTTGTATTAGCAGGGTTGAGAGAGAGGGTAGTAACAGGATGGGCACTAGGAGAAATGTGAAGAGCAATTACTCAGAAGTACTCTGTACCTAATTTTGCTCATTTAGGAAATATATGTTAAAGAAATGTTTACAAAACCTTCAAAAGTAATTATTCGTAAAACTGAAAAAGAGACATTCATCTTCCAGCTCACTAGAAACTATTAGAACAAACACAAGATGGCCACCATTTGAATCGAGAGAGGTGTCCACAAGGAGACTGGGATAAGCGAAACATTGAAGAGAAGCTGCGTCTGGATTATGAGCCTTTACACTTTTTTCTTTCAACTCCTCAGTATTTTCTAAACGCTATGCACATCAGAAGAATCAATAAACATTACTCAGGATACGTTTGGATGGCAGCTTCTGAGAGCAAGAAAGAGCGTGTTCTGTGGAGGGCCTGCGTTGACAGGCGCTGGGCCCCCTCGAGGACCTGCACCGAAGCTGCTGTGTCTGTAGTGAAGCAAGCTTGAGACAGTGGCTGCAGAGGAGGCCATGGGGCCACAGCAAGATCCCATTAGACCTAGTAGGCCACATGGATGAATTTTCTTTTGATGTTTAAAAAAAAATAGCCATTGAACTTCCGGCCAAGATGGAGGCATAGGTAGACACACTGTACCTCCTCGCACAACCAAAAGAAGGACAACAACAAATTTTAAAACAAAAAACAACCAGAACTGACAGAAATTCGAACCGTATGGAAGTCCAACAACCAAGAAACTAAGAAACATACATCCAGACCGGTAGGAGGGGCGGAGAGGACTCGCGAGGCGGGGCGGTGGCTGGCGGACCGGGGAAAGGCGCGGCTGGCCAGGAGAGGTGGCGGCTGCGGCCCGGGCATCCCACTCCCTCATGAGGATAAACGGGGAGGAACAACTGGGGAGCGAGACAGACCCCACAACCCTGAGTTCTGGCTCGGGGAAATAAAGCCTCTGGTTGAAAACTCCTGTGGGGGTTGAGGCGGCAGCAGGAGAAACTCCCAGACTCACAGGAGAGCTCGTTGGAGAGACCCACAGGGTCCTAGAATGTGCACAAGCCCACCCACTGGGAATCGGCACCACAGCCAGCACCAGAAGGGCCCAATTTGACTGTGGGTAGCGCGGAGAGTGGATGAGAACCGGCAGAGAGCAGAGCAACCGCCATTGTTCCCTCTCGGTCCCCTCCCCCACAAACAGCGTCACTAAACAGCAACGTGGCTGCCCCGTCCTGGTGAACACCTAAGGCTCCACCCCTTACTACATAACAGGCGCACCAAGACAACAAAAATGGCCCAGATGAAAGAACAGATCAAAGCTCCAGAAAAAATACAACTAAGTGACAAAGAGATAGCCAACCTATCAGATGCACAGTTCAAAACACTGGTGATCAGGATGCTCACAGACTTGGTTGAATTTGGTCACAAATTAGATGAACAAATGAAGGATACAATAAGGGAAATGAAGAAAAACGTACAGGGAACCAACAGGGATGGGAAGAAAAACGGGACTCAAATCAATGGTGTAGACCAGAAGAAGGAAAGAAACATTCAAGCACAACACAATGAAGAAACAATAATTCAACAAAATGAGGAGAGGCTTAGGAACCTCCAGGATGTCTTTAAACGTTCCAATATCCGAATCATAGGAATGCCAGAAGGAGAAGAAGAAGACCAAGAAATTGAAAACTTATTTGAACAAATAATGAAGGAGAACTTCCCTACTTTGGCCAAGGAAATAGACTCCCAGGGAGTCCAGGAAGCTCAGAGAGTCCCAAAGAAGTTGAATCCGAGGAGGAACACACCAAGGCACATCATAATTACATTACCCAAAATGAAAGATAAAGAGAGAATCTTAAAAGCAGCAAGAGAAAAGGAGACAGTAATCTACAAAGGAGTGCCCATCAGACTGTCAGCTGATTTCTCAAAAGAAACCTTATAGGCAAGAAGGGGCTGGAGAGAAGTATTCCAAGTCATGAAAGGCAAGGACCTACATCCAAAATTACTCTATCCAGCAAAGCTTTCATTTAGAATGGAAGGGCAGATAAAGCGCTTCCCAGATAAGGTCAAGTTCATCAAGGAGTTCATCATCACCAAGCCCTTATTATATGAAATGTTAAAGGGACTTATCTAAGAAAAAGAAGATCAAAAATATGAACAGTAAAATGACAACAAACTCACAGCTATTAACAACTGAACCTAAAACAGAAACAAAACCAAACTAAGCAAACAACTAGAACAGGAACAGAATCATAGAAATGGAGATCACACGGAGGGTTATCATCAGGAGGGTGGGTGGAGAGAGAGGGGGAAAATGTACAGGGAATAAGAAGCATAAATGGTAGATAGAAGATAGACAAGAGGAGGTTAAGAATAGTATAGGAAATGTAGAAGCCAAGAACTCATATATATGACCCATGAACATGAACTAAGGAGGGGGAGTGTGGAGGGAAGGGGTGTGCAGGGCGGGGGGGTGGGGAGGAGATGGGACAACTGTAATAGCATAATCAATAAAATATATTTTAAAAAATAGCCATTGAAAATGCACAAGGTTTGTGTTTTTAGAAAATTATTTCATCGTTTGCCCTTGGTTCACGAACATGAGGTTCATGTAGTCGGGATGCTGAGCATTGTTCTCTGAACACTGTAGATGTGTCTTTAGGAAGAAACCAGTGGATTGTTACAGTGATTTTGATCCCCAGAAAACAAATGGGCTATAGTAATGTGTGTGTGTGTGTGTGTGTGTGTGTGTGTGTGTGCGCACATATGGGAGGGGCAGTGATATCAAACTTTTAAAAGACAAGACTTTAAAAAGTGTAAACTATTAGGTATAAAACTGTCTCTTTTCTATAGAATGTTCATTCTACCTAATCACAAATTCTAATACCATTATTTTACTTCCCTACTCCTATTATTTTTTAAAAAGTGACTATTTGCCTCATAGTTATAACGACTACATTTCTACGGCCTGATCACTTGGACTAGTCTATTTACTTCTGTACTGACAACCATTTGTGGGCTCTGCATTTTCAGAGCCATGTATAGTGGGATGACTTGGACAAGCAAACTGAAATGGAACAGAAAATGAAATGAAAAACCACCGTTCTTCCATTGCTTCTAGGCACCTTGTTTTCACTGTGGGGTGTTTGCAATGGGTGCTGGAATATTATTCTCAGAGATGAAGAATTTATGAGATCAAAATTAATTACTCTCTATATCTTGTTCTCTTGAGTATCCTTGTCTCTTCTTCTATTCCAAAATTGGTTTGTAGGTAAATCATCATTTCCATGGCTAAATAATTAGCAATTGACATCAGGCTCATTCCTCACACTGCCAGCATAGCCTCAGGGTTTCACAACTCAATCAGTTATCTCTAAATCAACAAAATTTAGCTCCAGAGGAGAGAGATCTGGAAAGCTTTGCTTTTCGGTTCTCTCATATGTTTTGTTTTAGCTCAATGTGTTTGTCTGGATACTTAGACACCATGGAGATAGGCGTCATAGAAATAAATAGAAATAGACTTAGAAAAGAGCTAAAAAATAAAATGAAAACTTGGAAAGACTCAGAATGACACTTGTATCTGAGCACTTTTTTTTCAGAACTCAGTGAGGGGGAAATTAAAAAGGGACTTTGTGTCAGACAGACGAGTTAGTGAATAATTTTTCTAACTGTTATTTTGCTGACACTAGACGAAGGGAGCTCATTAGCATGCTGAGACTATTTAACTCTAAAAAATAGTGTTGTAGCTTTTGCTTTGCTGGATATTCCTCACAGCTCAGCTCAGCTCAGCATCAAAAGAGGGGTAAGCCAGTTAAAATTTGGCATTGTGACATGTGGAAAGAAAAGAGTCTTTTGAGTTAGAAAGAGTAGAGTTTGAATTTTAGCACCAACTGTTATTACCTATGTTCCTAATCCACCACGAGGCTTAATTTTCTCATTTCTAAAAAGTGTTCACATTAAGATGTACCTCAAACATTTGTGGGAGGACAAAACATCAAACTAAGCCCCCAATCCTAGTTTCTGATACATAGAAGCTTCTTAATAAATGTTCACTCCATTTTCCACTGTCACATCCTCATAAATCACTTGGTTTCATTTAGTAAAATGAGTGCCCAAGAAGAAGGAATGAGACACCCAACCTAATTTCAGTATGCTGAATGATAAATGACCTACCAACATCAGAATCACCATTGGCTGTTGCCCTGTCCATTGTCTCTCCAAGGCCAAAACCAAGGCCAAGACCAGTTTCCATGCCAAAAAGTCCAGAGTATGAATCTTTCCATCTGACTTCCACAGACACAGCCTGGTGTATCTGCATGAAAATACATAATTACAACTGGTGCATCAGATCAGTTAGCTTGCGAGAGAGTAGCACTCAAAGGCTCAGAAATAAAAGACCCACACTATGTTCTCCAGTAACAACAATAAATAGAAATGCCTAGAGAGGATGCAACTGAAGGGTTTTGATCTGACACGAGAGGTAGGGTGTTTCCCTTCATGTTAAACATAAGCTCAGAACCATAGACATTACCTGCTTTTGTTGATGTAGAGAAAACCAGTAACATATTAAGTTGTTTTCATTATTCTAGCTCAGAGTGACTGAATCCTTGCAGAGTGGTGAGTAATAAACTCTTTTTTTTGTTTTTAGTTTGTTGGTGCTCTCACTAGCCATGCTGGAGTACGAGAGCTGGGAGAGGTCCTACCGAAGGGTTAGAAAGCTGTAGCAATGCAATTCTGTCTCTCTAACTGGTTGGTGTGGCAAAAAAAGTCTTCTCTTTCATGTCAGTCACTTTTGACTGCTGTGATTTACCCAAAGACATGTAAGAGAATTTTCCTTTTCCTGCTTTTATCACAAATAATTTAAATTAATAAAACTATAGAATTCTTGGAGAAATATGATAAATGGAAATTGGGGATAGCCATTCTTGAACGCCTTTGTAAATTCCAAGCTCATTCCCAAGATACTAAATTCAATTCAGAATCCAACACTGTATACAAGTAGTTTTCATTGGTTTTTCCTTTAGACTTCATCTTGCATCTCTTGGGCATCTTATGTCACCACATTTCCTAATATTTTGGTTGAGAAAGCAAACAAATTTAGTCGTTCTCTTTTAACTTTGCATATAAACTTAAATCTAAATCCTCAAATATCATTTCTCCTTATTCCTAATCAAAATAAGCTCCAGGAATAATTGATGGGAACAACATGCAAGCAAATGGAATGTCAGAAAAGTCTTTTCTGTAAGCTTGGGCTGCTGCCGTTAGCCCCAGGGTAGAAGTAGCCTATTCCAGAATGGGAAGGCATGTGGCCTTGCAGATTCCTCGTTCTGATGTCCAAAACCAAACTGAATGCATAATGACAACAGTTTGCATCTTTGGATGAGCTAAAGCTGCCTTTTAAACATCGGGCAAAACCTCTTGGTTGAGAAGGACAAATCCAACTTAGGAAAACTTCATCAATCAACCTATATGTGCTGACTGCCTATAATGTGATATGCTGTTCTCAGAAATGTGGAGATTGTCAAAGGAGAATGCCATGGTCCTGCCCAAAGCAGCACATAAACTAGTTAGGAAAGCAGAACAAATATCCATAAAAAATTAGAGGATAATCAGATGCTAATGTATGTGCTGCTGACTTTAAGTGTAATAGGAACTCTTAGAAGGGGAGGACCAGTGTATGCAGAAAGAATTGGAACAGGTTTCTCACAAGAGATTGGAGCTAAGGGTTTTAAGAATAGGTATAAAGGAATAAACCCATCACAGACCCAAGAAACAGTATGTAATTCCATTGGGCCAGAGGAGCCAGTGGAATGCAAGGTAGAAAGGGGTTGAAACAAAGATTAAAATGTGGTGGAGGATTGGACTATTTGGAGTCAATATGGCAAGAGGATGAGCTGAGAAGTGGCCTGATAAGAGCTGTCCTTTTCAAAAAATATTCTATCAACTGTGCATTGAATGAAGTTAACATGATGTTGGTCTTTAAAAGACTTTTGATAAAGATGAGAAAACTAACCCTTCTCTAAAAGTATGTGAACTGGTATGAAAAGGTAAAGATTTATATATTCCAACTTGATTAGCAAAACCCCAGTCTCTCTGGTGATAGAAAAACATCACAGAGATCAGTACCAAAAGCTTTGAGTAGTATGGGTTTAATTTTGATCCCTGGCTCTGTACTTCCTGTATGTTTGACCTTGACCAAGTAACATAACTTCTCTAATCATCAGGTTCCTCAGTAGCTGCGTAGGCAACATTGTAAGATGACCCTCAATGACCCTGACCTTTCTGCAGTTCCTTCCTCTTGAGTGTGGGCAGAACCTATGAACAGCATAAGGACCACTTCCATGATAATGTAACATTACATGGCAGAAGAGATTTTACAGATGTAATTAAGGTTATTGATTGGTTGACCTTGAGTTAATCAAAAGGGAAATTATGCATCTGACTTGACCTTATCACTTGAACTCTTAAAGTATGGGGCTAGAGGTCAGAGAGAGAGAAATCAGAGAGTTTGACGATATAAGAGGGGTTCTCTTGCTGGCCTCCATGAGTTCAATAATTTCAAGGACATGAGCTTGGAAGAAGACCCTGAGCTTCAGATGAGACCCAAGTTCATGATGACACCTTGATTGCAGCCTTAAGAGACACAGCGTAGAGAAATTCGGCTATATTCTGCCCAGAATTTTTACCCGCAGAACAGGTGTTTTAAGCCACTAAGTATGTGGCAATTTTGTTACACAGCAGTGAAACACCAATACACTAGTGAACACAGATGATGAGAATGCTCAGTGATGTTGAGAGAATTAAATAAAGCAATATGAATATAAAGTGTTCAGTGCTGTGCCTGGCATGTAGTAAGTGTGCAGTGAATAGTAGTTATTGTGATTATTGTTAATGTTTTTTGTTATTGATTTATAAGTAACAATGAGATTAGTAGAAAGATAGCCTAAAATTAATAGAAGTATATTTTAAAGGGATGAGCAAAGGCCAGTATGTAGATAGTGATAATGGTGTTTCTGTGTCCGCTGAGTGCCTTTGCTGGTCTCATTGATCAAGCACTTCTCTTCATGTTAGCAAAGTATTAGATATTCCAGTTGGCAAACAAGCTGACTATTGCTGTCAGAATAATAGAGCACAATCCTGATCACTTTCAAATCACACACCCATAGCCCTAATGTGTTTGGCATCATCAAGAATCAATCACTAGAGCTAGCTTTTAATATAAGTTGTTAATACATGGCATTAGCAATTCTACATGTCAAATGACATGTACAGGGGTAATATGTGCAAACTAAGACATGAAATTCAACATATTTAGCAACTGGTATCACACAGGCATTGTAGACAGCCAGCATGGTTATGCTGCTATACTAAACATCAACTCAGATTGCACTGTAAAGACACAATTTGCTCATTCAACATTCAGTGACAATTAGTCTTCATTCTGGGTCAGCTACCAGGCTAGGCGATGGGTGCTCAAGATGAACCCACACTGTCATGGACCCCATGGTCTATTAAAAGAGAAAGAAAAAAATCACTTATGAGAATATAGTAGTGCAAGTACTACAATAGGAGCAAATGCTGGACGTTATAGGCTCAGACAGGAGAGGTGCAGAAAAGAAAGCTGTTAGCTCAGCCTCAGTGAGAATCAAAAAGTGAAGCACTGCTTGGATTCGGTCTTGAGTATACATAAGAGGGAATTACTTGGACTCTGTGAAAGGGAAAGATAATTCACAGAGAGGGGACAGCTTAACCAAGTTAGCAGGAGTGAGAACGGTATATCTGGAAAACTTTTGTAGAGAATGGTTGGAGTGAAAAAGCAGTAGGGGTTAGATCATAAAGGACCACATGAAGGAGTCTATTTTTATCTGATGACATGCCATCCTAAATACGGTTCAGACAAGTTATGATTTTTATTTTCCCAAACAAATCTAGAAGTAATGTGGATAATAGTCTAGAGACAAGCAAAAGTGATAGCAGAAATGCCAGGTAGGGTGACATTGTTGTAGCTCAGGAGAGGAACAATGATGGCCTGAATCAAGAAAATCCTGCTGGGAATGGAAAAAAGAAGATAATTTAAAGAATTACTTAGAAAGAGAACCAATTGTGGTTAGTCATTTATTAGACGTAGGATTAGGAGACATGCAGACATTAGGTTGACTTTCATATTGCAGGGTTGGCTGATTGTCTGGACAATTGTGATATTGACCAAGACAGACAATTTGTAAAAGAGAGAATAAAGAGAGGCATACTGAATTTCAGGTGGGACAGCCCGGTGGAAGTGTCCTGGAGGCAATTGCAAATTTGGGTTTGGAATGCAAGGATAGTCAGATTACAGATTCGGGAATGCAGAAGGCATTTGATAATTGCCGACCTAGCACTAATTACCCCTTCCTCCCTTAGTAACAATACTCAGGTTTTATTCAGGTGGGTACCACTTCCCCATCCAGTCCATGTCTTTTGGAGGAAGTTGAAACTACTTCAAGCTCCAGAAGTGGGACCTAATTAGCCTAAATTAACCTAGCACTTTCTCCCAAAACTGCCCTATCTCCAACTCCTCTCCTCTGCTCCCTTCTTCCTTCCTCCCTTTCTTCCTTCCTTCCTTCCTTCCTTCCTTCTTTCCTTCCTCCCTTCCTCCCTTCCTTCCTTCCTTCTTTTCTCTCTCATTCTCAAAATAATATATATATATATATATATTTCTTTCCTTTCTTCTATTTATAATCTATAATGTTCTAGCTGGTAAAGGGAGCTATTAAGAATCGTGAAGGGCCTGATATTTTATTCTACTTTCAAACGTACAAGTTAGCCTGCCCCAGTTTCATGGATCAGGGATACTAATGCATGAAAGATACAAACTCCCTGAATCAAAATGAAGGAGAGTTTGTACTCATATAGCAATAACAGTAGTCAGGGTGACATCATGGTTTGTACTGTTTCCCATAGCTCTGATTCCTACAGGGTCACTCAAAGGGACCCCAATGGCAGCTATACACTCAGTTCCAGGAGTGGCAATCTGAGCTTAAGGAACCCAAATCTCTTATATCTTACAGGCAATAAACATGGCTGCCTTTGTTCAGGAGGGGAATACATGTCTTCTAAGCCTATACGTGAACATGTTCTTTTAACCAGAAAGAGACATTATGTCTGTGTTCCAAGGCTCTTCTCTCTTAAAATGATAGTTTCCAACAAAGCAGTCCATGCCTTACTTCACAGGACAGAAGGGTTATGAGAGACTCCTGGAGAATGTTCTCCCTGTGGGAACCACCAGCAATTAGACAATATCACTCAGGCTGAACATATAGAGTATAGACTTGGTCCAGGAACTGAAGCCCAGGGGCCAGGAGTGTTTTCAGAGTAGACAGAAGAAGAGCTCATTGGAAACACTGAGAAGGGGCAGCCAGAGAGGAAGGAGGAAAACCAGAAGCCAATAAAGAAACCAGTGGTTTCATGGGGAAGGAATGGTCATCAGTGCCAAAGGTTTATAGAGGCCAGACGAGATGTCCCCGTTGGTTCTGGCAATTAGAAAATGACTTCACCCAGCGGAGGTGGAGTCCAGATCACAGCGATTGAGAAATAAGGAAGCAGAGGGTTGAGAAGAGATGGTACTTTGAAGAAGGTTGGCCCGCTGTGAGGCAGACATTCTGCCAGGTACATTAAAAGAAGGGTGACAAAATAAGGGTTAATTTCTTTTCCAAGGGTTTCATTTCCCTTTGTGCAAGAAAACACACCATGGTTCTTTGTACAGTTGGCTGTGTCACCGCTATGGATGCATAAGACCACACTCAATCAGGTAAACATATGTTTTATACTCCTCAGCATCAGGTACAGAATGACAGTATGAGGAGGAATACAGACATTTCTTATTGGGATACCGTATGGGCTGTGCAAAGGGCATGGGCTGTAGAGTCAAGTTAACTTGTATTCAGATACAAATTTCAAAATTTATTAGCACTGGGATTGTTGCCTGAACCTAAATGTCTTCATCTTTAAAATAAACTAATAATAATAAGTAAATTTCAGGGTTGCTAAGACTGTGTCAATCACCTAGCAGTGGGCCTGCCACATTAGCAGTGATAACTTTTAAAAGTAGAACCCCTTAAACTGCTTTGAAGGCAAGGACACAGACCTCAATAGAATCTGTTGTATTAGCTGTTGTGGAGGCAGTAGTGACAGTCTGGGACTTGAGATTTAACTCACATGCTGCCCCGGGCAATTCATAGGGGAAGGGGAAAAATGTCCTCACCTCTGGCTGTATAGGTATCATCATTAGCAACCCTAGGCATGCTTGTGACTGAGTCCTGCAAGGGGTGGTTATCAGTTATTTTTGCTTTAACTTTCACAATGAAAGTATCATTTCATGTTTTAAACGCATTAAACCAACCGTATATTTTCATTCTTCCTGGATCAATCATCCTGTATTCAGAAGAGGCATTTGCAGCTAGATTACCAGCATCATGGCGATGCTCGTTACACTGGTTCTACGTATCCTGTGGTGTGTGGTTTTTTTCCCTTTGGGGGAGGCCAGTGGGAGGACTGGGGACCAAACTGACAATTTTAGAGGCCTATGAAGGCACTGGATTTATTTCTTACTATTTAACACATACAAGTGATTATATGAAATTGAAATTAAATGCATCGTGATGGGGCATTTATGACGTCTCGTTTAAAGAATTGCAGTGATTCCTTTAGAGAGCACTGATGTACAACCACCGGGCTGTGTCATGAATGTAGCCTCCTCTATGGTACTTAGCAACCCATTAAACTAAAAAGACTAATATGAGGCTTTTACATTTTTAATTTAAAAGCTTCTAAATATAATTCTTGTTATAGTGCTATAAAGTGTGGTAGAGCAGTCTGCATTTTAAACCTCTTAATCCCATTGTCCTAATTAATTTTGTAAATAAAAAGATCTGTGTAATGGTAAGAGATATATTATTTGCTTGTTTTTCTTAACATAAGAATGGTACTTTTTTGGCAATTAAATAATACTTCAGTGTGATTTTTCTCTTCAGATGAATTATTAATTTGCTTAAGTCAGTAATTTCATCCAAATATGATTTAGACTCTAAAACGTTCACTTTGAAATCTATTTGCCAGATAGAATTTAAAATCCCTTTTTACTTCTGCCTTATAATTTTTAAATATAATGGAATTAGTATTTGGGGGGTCTTGAAGCTTGCTGAGTTGTATGTGGATGCTCTGTTTCTCATCAATCTGAATGCAACATTTCTTTCAAGTCACTATTTCATTGGAGAGGAAACATGAGACAGACATTAACAGCTACAATGTCTTCAAAGCCTGGCTGCTTCCTCAGATTATATATGACCTTGAGCTAGTCCCTTAGACTTTGAGCTATGAAAGGGGGGTCATGGTTCCTCATGGAAGTGCTATGGGTAACACCCAGAACTAAGGAATGAATACCTGGAGCAGAAAAGAAGCAATGTGAACATCTAGTCCAACACCTTCGTCTTCCAGAGGCATGTAAACTGGCAACCAGAGGTAATGAATCACCCATGCCCTCACTTAGGGCAGAAAATGACTTACCAATATATTTGGGCCTCAAGCCAGTGCAAATGTCACTCTGTATTAAAGATATCTAGGCAAGTGTCTAAGGTTATGTTGAAATTATAGCACAACACCTGTTTGAAAAAAAACTGGAAGGGTAATGAAATCACCTAGAATTTTTGTCATTTCTTTGCTCTAACATTTGGTGTTTAGGAACAGAATTTTCAATTTATTCTTCATTTGGATGTTTGCTGTCACTTAGAATGAATGTGTGGTGTATAAAGGAACAAATAATAAAGTGTTTAATAAACTAATAGCCAGTGCAATTAAATCAGGATGACATCTTCACTACGTTTTTAAAACTCCCATTCACATGATCCGAGTTTTGAATAACCTTCTTAAAACTTAGTTCACTTCTTCATACTAGACAGTTTTTAAAGAAAAAGAAATGTCTTCCAGGCTCCCCACAACATCTACCGCAAAGATCTTTTAAGGCTGATCAAGAGTTAGTCATTTGTTTCAGATTCCAGTACATCCCTTTTCCAATGACCAAGGATCATATACTCTCCCTGAAAATCCCCAAGTGTCAACAAGGCTGCATTTACAGAACACATAATGTCTGTACTATTTAGGAATCATTAATTTTAATACAGTGAACAGGCAACAGAAAGTTAACTATTAAACAATATTAAAATTAGAACATAAAAATAATGATGCATTATTCAGTAGCAAGATAAGCTGATGTTTGGGTCAGATAGAAGGTCACTGCCCCTTGGTAATTATCCTCTCCAACTTGGGCAGTGCCAGTTCTTTATAACAAAGTCGGGTCTTTGCAGAAGCAATTTACATCCGGATAGGGAGAATGGACATCCTCGGTGTGCAGCATAAACACTTTGTGCTGGTTAGATCCCCTTCCACATGCAATGTGAAGATTAGCCAGGCTGCCTCCCCATATGCATATTCAGAGTTGCCTTTTTCTGGGAATTTCCCTCACCCAGGAGACCATAAAGGTGTCCGCCACTTGGCTCCAAAATCATGACCCTTCCACTGCGCCAGTTCAAATAGATCAGGAATTCACTTCCTCTTACCTGACCTCTCACATTCTTCTATGCCCTAGTTTGGCTGGAAGTCAGAGCCCTAATCAGAATTAACAGCCTGTCCTGACCTGGGCATGTTGACAATGTTAAGCAGAAGTGGGAACCCGGGAGGTACAATCTTCATGGCTTGCTGCTCACACAGTTTTCAGTAAGTTTCCTGACAGACCCCAGGTGTACAATAGTCCTTGCAGCTCTGATTGATTGAGTGCCATGTATTTGTTTGCAGCTCTCCGTGCCCTACTTTCTAGCATTTCGAGCTCAAATGATTAGGGTGATTATTGCCAATCTCTGTGACTTTAGTAGTTAGATTAACTTTAAGAAGTTATTTTTCCTCAAGCATGCTCAGATAGATGAATTTTTTTAAAAAAATTATAGAACTGCATAAGTTTTGCTCTACAGCATGATGTCCTCTGCAAATTTGAATATTACCATTCATGAGTGTCACTCCTAAAAATAGCAATAGTTGCGGGAATCCCCCAAAGGGGTTGATATTGTATGACCAGTCTCATGTCTTTGGAATTTTTTTCTCTTTCTCTTTCCTCCTACAGGAGCAATTATGTGAATTGCTTGTCCCTCAGGCGTAATATGAGAGGTGAGTCATTCTCTCTCTCCCCCATGGAGATGATGAAGCACTTGCCAACTGCCAGCTCTATATACCCAGAAGCTTTGGGGAACTTGCCAGTCTGACAGTAGATGTAGTATCACCTTCCCCTAATTTAAATATGGATTCAAGAGATAAGAGCAGTAGATCAAGGAGAGCTTACATTTGTGAAATATAATTTTTTCAGTTTACAAAGAACTTTCACATTAACATCTTTTTCTCCCCAACTCACAATAACCTTGTAGAATAGGTTTACTTATTTATTTATCCACAAATATTTATGTGTTGAGCCATGGAGCATGAAGGTGCTAGGGCTAGAGCTAACATCCTTTTGGTATTCACAGTCAAGAAGGGAAGACTGATATCAATCAAAGAATTACACTTAAAAATAACATTATAAACTGTGATTGAAACTGTGAAAGTTGCACAGCACATTGCAAAGGGAATCACACACAGGGTGAGGCAAAAGTAGGTTTACAGTTGTTCCTATGGAAAATAATACAATAATTAATAAATAACAATATAAGAGTAAACTCTATGTTTCATGTACTCACAATCATAAACCTATTTTTGCCCCACTCTGTGTAATCTAGGAGGAGTATATCAAGGAAGAGAGAGAATAGAAGATTCAAAGAGATTAAATGTTGAGGAGAATGTCACCATGGACCCCTCTCATTGGCTCATAACCAGACTTCCCAAACACACAAAGCAAATAGAGAATGAGGTGGTATGATGGAGTTTCTTCTTTTATGGTAGTATTTTCAGTTGGTGCAAATTAGTGGAAAAAAATGTAATGACAATTCATGAAATAATCTAGAATGATGAATTTATTGTAAGGAAATTACATTTTTAAGTTTTCCTTAGAAAGTCAATACATGTGGTCTGTTTTGGAGAGATACTTTTCTTTGGATTTTGATATAAGTGGAATTCTTAAGGTATGGTGAAGTGTCTTGAGGTACAGTGATATAATGTGCAACTACATTTAGTGAAAATGCCTATGTAGAAATTGTTTGATAGTACTGTATGTGTATTTAGACCACTTCCAAAATACACACTACCCACTACTGTGGATTTACAAGTATAACTGAGATTTAAAATTGTCTCACAGTAGAAGACCCGTCGTCCATGTACTTCCATGGTTTGCTCCCCTGATATTGGCAGCCAAGATGTGAGTGTGTGCATGAGTATGGGTTTATATTGAAATATATAAATGATTTTTGTCTGAAGCAGAGTCTAATGAGCAAGAGTATAGGAACCTGATAGACTGCTACTGGCTCCGTGAATCTGGACAAGGTTATTTCTCCCTTTGATTCTCTCTCTGTAAAAGTATTATTCATTGGTTATTACAATGATTAAATGACAGACACATCACAAAACTTAGTTTATCCTCCATCTCAGTGGTTTAAAAGTCAATGGAGAAGGCATTTCCCCACAAAATATTAGTTTTATAGCAATCTGTTATGAATTTAGCATTCATTAATTTATCTAAACTCTTTTTCACCAAGTCATTAACTGAACTACACTGGGAATAGTGAGTGGCACGAAACCATTACCAGGTGTGTCTTGCCTCTGCATAGCAAGATTTTAAGGATAAATTTGGGTGCAAAGATGAATGTAAAGACAGTTGGGCAGGGTAGGTTGGGGAAGACCTGTGGCCCCTGATTTAGGTCTTTGCTCTACTCTCCAAAGTCCTTAGGACATAATAAAAGAGTTGTGATTGATCCCATCCTTTGTCTCTCTCCCCAAGAGTGAACAGGCTTCTACAGAAAGAATTTTGGAGACTTTGGAGGATATTCTTCTGAAGGGGTAGGTCATAAGGATCATAACTGTTTTCTCCCAGCAGATCTTCTGTTTACCTAAAATGAGCCCTGTCTTCATTATTGGATCGACCTTTTGTACATGTTGACTGATTGTAGTTTTTACTGAAACCACAACAGTCACATGTCCATCAGCCTTTCCTGTCTAAGGAATGGATCCTGCAGCCAGCCTTATCTTGAATTCAGACCTGGAATTCTTTTTTTTTTTTAAGCCCTCACTTTATTTTTCATATGTCAACTGTTACTGTCTGAAGCTTTCAGAAGGGTATGTGTAGACATGAGCACCAGGAAGGTGAGGGCCATTGGGAGTTAGTGCCCCTCCCCAGAGGGGCAGGGATGTGGGAGCATTACACAGATGTTTAGTCCCTGATTCGGTCTGTCCAAAGGCGAGGGCCTTAGTAGGCAATTGTTCACTCTTTGACAGAGGCATTGTGGGAGGTGGTGACCAGTGTGTGATCATTCAGCCAGGCCAGGCTGCTGACAGTGGAGTTGGTGTGCATCTTGGCTCTTGACCCTGGTCTAGGGGTCACTGAGGATCTAGATGTACACCATCATGTCCGTGCCACTGGAGGCAAAGTGCTTCTTGTCTGATGACTAGGCCAGGCAGATAACCTTTGCATGGTGTTCATAAATAACCTTGTGCTCCAAGTAGCCATCAGCAATGCTGAAGACTGTGACCACCTGTTGGAGTTCTCACATCACCTGGTTTTCCTTTATTGCTGATTCTTAGCATGTTGGTCTTTTTAGCCATAGAGTTGAAATGGTGTAATGGAAGGGCCATTGGGTTTAGAGCCAGAAGAGAATTTTGCCAGAATTTGACTATGAGAAAAATTATTTTGAATTATTTGAATCTTGTAGGTTTTTAATTTATTTTTTAGTTTTAATATAGAGATAATAATATGTACGTCTTAAGGCTGTCTTCAGGATTGAATGAGTTAGAGTTTGTGCCTGTGTTAGAGCGCAGTCGACACACCCCGGGGCATGTAACTGGACCTGAACATTGACTGATCTCCCAATACACAGTCAGACTCTGCCAGGCTGAGTACTTTTTATTCTATCGTCTTATGAAATTTGGTGTTATTTCCCCTTAAAATCATCTTTTTAAAATAACCCTCATTAAATAATAATTGTAAGTAACTTAAGTAAAAAAGGTTTTAAAAGTCAATACGGAGGTCGTTTTTGCTGAAATTCTTTCTCATCTCCACATAACTCTAATTGTTTTTTTCCCAATAAAATGTCATTTTTTTAATAACAAATTTTCAAGGCCATAAATGTTCCATGCAGAAACTATCTAATTAATTTTTACCATAGCCTTTCATAATAAATAAGGAACTGGTAGAATTTCCCTTAGTTTGTAATGGGAGACACTGAGCTTTCAAGATTTGTACTGGTACATTGTTTTTATATGAAAAAAATGCTTATTTACAAGTGAGACTATTCAACAAGAATTTATACATTTACAGAAATTATCATCTCTGAAGTCATTATATCAAATTCTATCCTATTCTAAACAATATTGCTTGTAGATTGCTTCACATTTCTTCTTCTCAGAAAAAGTTTTTAACCTGCAAAAAAACACCTTCATGTTTTATGGCTGTACATCTGGTTTATTAAAACAAACAAATAAATATACATGTCATTCTGAGAAACCATCTACTGTCATTGACAATCCTCGTTATAAATGATTTTGGTTATTCTAAAAGACCAAATTCAATTTTGAAACACAAAAGTTTGCCAATATTAATAGAATCTAGAAGAATATGTACGGAACAATCATGCTGAAACAAACATTCCAAAACTACATTGAGCAATGCCATCATTAGTGGAGTAAGTGTGTGGTTTTCAAATTGGACTACCCCAAAGTGGGCGGCACTCATGGGATTGTATGAATCACGATATTCTCGTTTTAAAAATTTAAATCACTCTAAAGTTACAACTCACTTAATAGTTGATTTCCAATTCAATCAATCATGTCATTTATTCATATTAGAGAACTGAGTTCCACAGAGTCCTGAGGAGCCCATCAAGCATTATTTGCAAGAGTGGTCCAAGGTGGGGTTGGGGGACTGACTGGTATTGGAGAGCACCTTCCCAATCGGATTTCAATAAAGTTCCCCTTTTTTTAGTGTTATTTGTTGAGCCTCAGCCAGCAAATTTAATTACAATATAGAGGTTCATGCTTGAAATGATTGAAAAAGAATGAGTTTTATTGTTACACCTTTGAAAAGTTGCAAATGTCATGGACTGCCAGAATGAAAATCTTTACAGGGATCACTTTACATTGGTTGTTTATGCTTCACGTGGAAGACAAATGAGAATTATTTCACACCCTGAAATAAATACAGTGTAATAACAGCACAGATGAATCTCTCTTCTTATTTATTAACATCTCGGTGGGGTAAGAGATAACAGTCAGTCCTACCTGGCTTTCACTTTGACTACTAAGCACTGTTGACAGATTGGTAACCACGTGACAAATGACGACTGGCCAAGTACAAATCGCAATGATAGCTGATGTCCTCCCCATTGTAGATGCGATATCGGCATATCTCCCAGCTTTTCATATGGTGTTTTGGTGGGTTTTTGTTTGTTCATTTGCTTTTGGTCATCTTTGTCAGAAAATGGAGAAACATCATCGTAAAGCCATTGCTCATCAACCATAAAAGCCACAACGTCTAGGGCTACCACGTGTGAATCAGTGTCTCCATCTGACCCTGGTCTTTGCTCAGTTCACTCATAAGAAGACCCAACATAATGGCCATAATGACAACAGTGGGTTGGAATCCACAGCAAAGAGAAAGTCAGGGTTTGTTGTTCAGGGTTGGCTTTATTGCCCCAGGAGTTGAAAGTTACTTGGTTACCAGAATCCATTACACAGCAGTAGCCCCAGGTCAGTGCCCTCCCCTCTGTTCCCCTACATTCTGACCCTTCTTTGGTGAATGAGCCTTATTAACTCCAACAGAAAAGCCATGAGGCAATGAGGCATATGTATCTTATCCAGTCGGCAGTGGCTTAGACATTACTGTAATTTAGGGGAAAGAATGAAGGGAGGGATGAAGATCTGGATTCCAATTACAACCCTGTCTCTTGCAGAATTAGTGTGAAAGTAAATGCTATAAAGTACAGACAAAAATAAATGACTGATGATATTTTTTTGTTAGTAAAAAAACATCCTATGAAACACTCAGGGGAATGACACAATATATTTGAAACGTCTGAGCTCACGTGGCAGTATTTGTACGCATCTGCTTTTAAACAAGCAATTTTAATGTCACACTGACAAAACCTATGATCCCCAGCGGTTGTTCTAGTTAGTAGGAAGGTTTATTTTTTCCTATTTTTAGTACTGTGTTTTCTTTCTTCTTTTGAAGTGTCTATTTTCCTCCTGCTGACTTGCGTGGAAATTCCCTTCGGAGGAAGGAGGAGGGAAGGATAGAGATAATGAACGGCCAATGTCGGAATAGTCTCTGTTTTACAATGTTCTTAGTCCCCCTTTTGCCTAGACCAACAGATTACATAACAATTGATAGTCATCCTCTCCCTAATTTGACAATTTGAACATTTCCTTGTTCTAACTTTACTGTGTGTTCATCAACTAATGTAAACACATCTGAATGTGCAACGCTATCTTACTGGGTTCCTTTAATGCAAATATATAAATCCATTTGTAAATAAATTATATCTAATTCTAGACCAAATATCAATCTGTTCTTATAAGAGATCAACTACATCAGACATATTTTTAATATCTTGTGTTTATCAGACGTACTGATAAATCATGCCCATTGCTGAAATTAAAAAAACAAACATCCCCTTAAGTTGTTGGTTTCCCTTCCCTACTCTGTGATGCTTCAATTTTAAGGCTCATTTTTAAAGTTTCATTTGAACACTGTTAACCCTCAGGCCACAGAGCATTGGCAAATGGTTGATTTCATTTTTCCCTTTGGCATAGCTGCTGTTCACAGCAGTGTTCTCCCCACTTTTTTTTTGTTTGTTTGTTTAAATTGGCTGCGGTGTTTCTTGCTTAAGGGATTTACCAGAATGTGGCCATACCTGGGATTGAGCTACACTCAGGATAAAGAACTGGAGTGGGAAGGCTATAAACTGACCACAGGGTGGGTAACATCATACTTTCAGCTATTCAGAAAAACATCCACACCAGGAACCCCAATATTCAAAGGTGGAAAACAAACTGAACATATGGTAAGGTTAAAAATTAATATTAATAAATGGAAAAGTTATTTCCTCAATAGACACTTCATATTCAGATTGTCCTCTGGTGGAATGATTTATTTGACTCTCTAATCTACTTAAAATGGGCAACAGGCTGAAACTGTAAAGAACACTCAAAGCAGAAGTGAGAAAGCAATGACTAATTTATCTAAGGACATTGATTCAAACTCTTATTCCAAGGAAATTTACAGTTTGCTGAAGGAAACTTTATTTCCTTCTATTTTGAATCTTAGGTTAAATAACACATAAGAAAAATGTTTAGCAATTTAAGGCATCACTATCATTTATTTATGCCTTTATTTATACATTTATTAAATTGAAATGAACTTGAGATGGAAAGAGAACTGGACCTAGGCCATGAAAAAACTAGGTTAAACAAAGGCAATTCTGTGTGTACCTAAAAGAGTTTTATAAAAGACTATGTCAGATGTAGTAGTTGTAAATTTAACAATAAATTCTGTAACTAGATCAGCTTAGACTCTTTTCTGTATATCGATGACATCTCATAACAATATGAATCTGAAAGAAGTGATGGAATCGATTGA
>VMDR010017070.1:0-20478 GCA_007922815.1 Macrotus californicus | reverse complement strand
GGTCTCAAATTGATCCATAGAGTCAACACAATCCCAATCAAAATTCTAGCAGGCTTTTTTGTAGAAAATAATTTATATGAATATGCAAATGACCTAGAAAAGCTAAAGCAATTTTTTAAAAAGGAGAACAAAGTTGAGGAACTTACACTATCTGATTTCAAGATTTATTCTAAAACTACAGTAATCAAGACTATATAGAAATGGTAAAAGGAAAGCAAAAATTACTAAAGCAGAAGAGACATTTAAGAAATAGATCCAACCAAAATCAGTTCATTTTCAGTAAAGGTGCCAAGACAACTCAACAGGGAAAGTCAAATCTGGAATTGGATAGGTAGGTAAAGATTTCTTAAGACATAAAAGCACAAACCATAAATTAGGCTTTATCAAAATTCAAAATTTTTATTCTTCTAGAGACAAATGAGAAAATTAAAAGGCGGGTCATAGGGCAGGAGAAAATATTTAGGATACATATATCTAACAGATGACTAGTGCCCTGAATATAATAATGAACTCTCAAAACTCAATAGTATGAAAATAATCCAAAGTTTTAAAAATGGGCAAAAGACTCGAACGGATACTTTACAAAATAAGATACACGAAAGGCCAATACTTGAAAAGATGCTCAACATCAATATTCATTAGGGAAATGCAAATTAAAAGCACAATGAGATGCCAATACACACTAATTAGAATGTCTAAAATTTAAGCCCAGCAAACACCAAATGTTAGTGATGATGTGGAGCAACAGGAGTACATTGCTGGTGGGAATAAAAATGGTACAGCCTCCCTGGGAAACTGACAATTTCTTAAAAAATTAAACAAAAAGTTTAACATAAAACCTATCCAATAAATACCTATCCTAGGTATTTGCCCAATAAAACTTTAAACTCATATTAACACCTAAACGACAATGTGCATAGCATCTTTGTTGACACAAGCCAAAAACAGAAGGAAAAATGTTTATTAACAGATGAATGGATAAATAAAATATAAAATATCCATAAAACAGAATACTATTTGGCAACAGAAAAAAATGCCGTGAGAACATACAATAAAGGAATCTAACTGAATCTCAGTAAATGCCACCATCATTTGTTACCAGGATTTTGACAGGGGCCATGACAGGCTCCATCACAGCCAGTCACTGCTAGTTTGGCAGAGAAGGTCTAGAGTCAGCTCTGGGCACAGTGGATTTGAGATGCTTGGGAGACATTCAAATGACAGTGTCTGCTAGACAGGTGGACATGTGGATGTGAAAGCTCACAGATGTCCAGGATGGAGATTCAAAATCAGGAGTTATGAAGATGGCAATTGATGCTGTAGAAATGGATGCAGTAGACTAGGGAGAGAGCACAGGATGAGAATAGTAAAGAAGCTAGGACCAAGTCTTAAGGAACTCCAATATTTAGAGGATGTAGAGGCAAAGGTGAGCTAGCAAAGGAAATTAAGATGTGATCAAAGAAAAAGCAGGGAAACCAGAAGAGCATAACTTATCAGAATTCATGGAAAGAATTCAAGGTGGGTATACAAACTGTGTTGAATGCTAATAAAATAATAAGAAAATATCCACTGAATTTAGTAACATAGAGGTCACTGCTAACATTAATAAGAACAGATCCTATGGAAAAATAGGAATGAAACCCAGGTTAGAGTAGACTTGAAGGATGACTGAGAAATGAGGAAATAGAGAAAGTGATTATACATTTATATAATGGGTTCAACTTCCTAGCATAACAAGCTGGGTTATAATGATGATGAAAGAAAACTGAACTTGAAGAGATTGTGAAACTGCTTTTTTGAAAAAAAAAACAACTCATGTTCTTTTCCTGTGACATAGGTGGGCATTATGAACCATGAGTTCAAAAGTTTCCTTTATGCCCTGGCTGGTGTGGCTCAGTGGGCTGAGCACTAGCCTATGAACCAAAAGGTTATGGATTTGATTCCCAGTCAGGGCACAGGCCTGGATTGCAGGCCAGGTCCCTGGTTGGGTGCTTGCAAGAGGCAACTGGTTGATATTTCTCTCACATATTCATGTTTCTCTTCCTCTCTTTCTCCCTCCCTTTCCCTTTTCCTAAAAAATAAATAAAATCTTTTTAAAAAGTGTCCTTTATTATATTACCTTCCTAACTACCATGAAAATGGAGAAGGGGATTCAATGGGGGTCTTCAGCACAGGTTATATACAACAGTGATATGAGAAATGTATGAGGTGGGGGAGGAACAGGAGGGAATAAAAAAACAGTCCTATTCCTCAACATCTGTTTTCTAGTAAATTTCTAGTTTGCTATTGAGTCCAGATCTTTGCGAATATTTATAGAAAATCATAAAAGCAAAATGACACAAATAAATTTGGTAGCAAGCAACAGAAAACGGTCTCTCCCTTTGTTCCCCTAGTTATCTTGGAAGTGCATGTTTGTGCTGAGGGAAGGAAATAAATGAAAAGATAGATCTTGGTTTTAGAGGAGAGAAAAGCTGAAGAGAAAGAAAAGCTACATATTAAAATACCCGGACTGTGGGATTCTAGGCAACAAAATGGATAAATGAATGAATGAATGAATGAATGAATGAATGAATGGGCAAGCAATAGTAAGTAAGCATGTCCTTAAGAAAGAATGGAGATTTTGTGAGCAGGGATCAGGCCACAGATGGCAAAAGAGACCCATTCCTTAGGTCAAGAACCAGGACTCTTTTCTTCCTCAGTCATATATTTCAACAGGACTTTGAGGAGCTACATTCGGTGAAAATAGTGAGAAAAGAACAGGGCAGCTTAGTGGTTGGGCCCGGATCAGAGGGGAGGGAAGCGCCATTCTCCCAGAAAGAGCCACGTGAGTACATTGGGCCAGCTGAATCCCTGGCGCTTTCCCAAGTCAGAGAGCATGTCTGTGTCCTCAGTCTCTAGATGTTTTACCAAGTGGCTCACTCTCTCCAAAGCTGTCCAACAGGCTTGAAAGGTGGGACCACTTCCACTTATGGGCATCCACAAAGTGCTAAGGACTGGCTCATATGCTTTATATATGCTGTCTTACTGACTCCTCACAGCAATTCTGGGATGTCAGTATTCCCACCCTCACTTGACTGAAAAGGAAACTAAAGTTCAGAAAATTCATATGTTCCAAAGTCACAATGAAGGAACTTGAACTGAACCCACATGTGCATGACTCTGAATCCCATGCTATTTCTTCCAGAATAAGAGACAGGCTAGGAGAAACCAGTCTGTTTCAACTGAGAAGGTAAAAGAAACTTACTGGGGGCAGAGGGCAGGACACCATATAGAAAGGGAAAAAATGAAGAATAAAAGGAAGTAGAAATCCTGTTTTCTGAGAATGAGTAGAATTACAGAAGAAATTGCCTAGAAGAGAATCTGACTTGGAAAATGGGGAAAATGCCTAGGATTAAAAAGAAATTCAGGAACTTGGTTTGGAAGTCAGAATGAGGATCTCTAGGTTTAGGAGAAAGATGCTGGTGCCTTTTCCTTCCAGTTGGAGAGGAGACAGCACTCAATTACTGACCTTCCTCTCTGTAGTCACGTGACTTGTGTTGGTATAAAAGCTTTCTACCAGCCAGGTTCCTTACAATATTTTCCTGTGCGAAATGAGCGGTAGCAGTGACTGAAGGTCTGTTCCTCTTTCCCAGAAGCTTTCAGACTTTCCAAGAAGCCATCTATCCGGAAAAGCGAAGACAAGGCAAGGCAGCTAGCTCAGTGCTTGCACTCTGGGAAGGGATGCCAGGATCAGAATTGGAGGGGAAGCTGTTGGGGAGCTGGAGGAAGTCTGTCAGAAATTGAGTGTAAGGATTATACCTGGCAACAGGAACCAGTGGGGTGGGGACGAGGAAATGCAGACCAGGACATCAGCCCAGGAAGAAGATGGAGGGATCAGACTGTGTGGGTGGTGAGGGTTACAAGCCAAGTAGAAGTTGAGTTACCCATTAAGAAGAGTTCTTGTTTATAGTCAAAACACCAGGCTCAGGAGCCAGTGACTGCCCGTGGGCTTCTCTGAATATTCTGCAAAGCCTTTTGGGGAACAAGCCCCTCAAAATAGTGCTGGCTCACTTTCCTCTCACTCTCCCTACCCCCACATTTCACTAGCTTCCCTTTTAAACAGTCCCCGAGTTCAGTATTGGACGGGGCGGCAGGGTGGGGGGGGGGGGGCAGGAATCTGTGTTCTGCAAAAGGAGAGGAAAACGAGGTAGGGAAATGGGTTGAAAGCTGGGCACCTGCTTTCTGGGCATGGGAGGGGTCTTGTGGAGGGCCAGAACTGGGTGGGGGGCCTAGTTCTCACAGCAGAGTTCTTTCAGTGTGGGAAGTCTTGCTTTTTCTCTCTGAAGATCTCCAACTGAAGAAGGGACTTAAGGAAAGTTGGAAACTGATAACAGTAACTTCCTGTATCTGTGAGGAGAGTAGGAGAAAGGCTGGGGAAACAGGAGGGGAATTACCTTGGGAAGCCAAGGGTTGGCCTCCCCCAGAGACATATGACAGCAAATGTAATAACTCCTAGTTAATATCCCGCCCCAGGCAAAGTCAATAATTGCTCTGGGCAGTTCTGGCAGGTGTGTGAACAAGCAGTGGTGGCAGCAGAAAGCCTGGGCCTGGGAAGGGGAGAGTGACAGAGAGGATGTCCTTATCCTGAACCAGAGGCAGGTCTGCAGGCTGTGAGTGGGACTCCTGACCCTGCCCTTTTTCATCCTCTTCCAGATTGGTCATGCTAAACTCGAAGAGCTCCTGGATCCTCGCGGCCTACACCATTATCTTCCTCACTGGTCTCCCAGCCAACCTCCTGGCCCTGCGGGCCTTCCTGGGCCGGGTCCGCCAGCCCCACCCTGCACCTGTCCACATCCTCCTGCTCAGCTTGACACTGGCGGACCTCCTCCTGCTGCTGCTGCTGCCCTTCAAGATCATTGAAGCTGCATCTAACTTCAGCTGGCATCTGCCTGAGATTGTCTGTGCCCTCACAGGTTTCGGCTTCTACAGCAGCATCTACTGCAGCACATGGTTGCTGGCAGGCATCAGCATCGAGCGCTATCTGGGGGTGGCTTTCCCCGTGCGATACAAGCTATCCCGCCGGCCTCTGTATGGAGTGATTGCTGCTCTGATTGCCTGGATCATGTCCTTTGGTCACTGTACCATCGTGATCATCACTCAGTACTTGAACTCAACCGAGACCACCACAAATTTTACCTGCTATGACAACTTCTCCAACGAGCAGCTGAAATTTGTGCTTCCTGTGAGACTGGAGCTCTTCCTCGTCCTCTTCTTGATCCCCATGGTGATCACCATCTTCTGCTACTGGCGCTTTGTGTGGATCATGCTCACCCAGCCCCATGTGGCGGCCCAGAGGCGGCGCCGAGCTGTAGGGCTGGCCATTGTGACACTCCTTAATTTCCTGGTGTGCTTTGGGCCTTATAATGTGTCCCACCTGGTGGGGTATTTCACAGAAAAGAGCCCCACATGGCGAGCAGAAGCTGTGGTATTAAGTTCCCTCAATGCCAGCCTGGACCCCCTGCTTTTCTATTTCTCTTCTTCAGATGTGCGCCGAGCCTTTGGTAAAGGGCTTCAGATATTGCGGCATCAGGGCTCCTCTCTGTTGGGACGCAGAGGCAAAGAGATAGCAGAGATGACAAATGGGGACAGGGGTGTGAGTCAAGCAGAAGGAGCACCGAGTTCTGACTTCACCACAGACTAGGGAGATTCTTGGACCTCTGGAGGCACTGGGGGTTACATATCCGTTGAGTGGGCTGGGAGAAGGAGAACATGAGGGTTCCAGGTTCAGGAATCCTCAGATCCAACCTACTACTGGCACTGTAAAATTCTTTGACCTTCCCAAAAGAACACAGCTCCCTGACAAAAGGAGAAATGGTTAGGCATAGAAGCACTATCAGGCCAAGTTTTAGAAGCAATGTAGCTAATATGAATTTAATCCTTGTGAGGTGGTTAGTAGCTTTGGGTGATCAGGCTGAGGCAGAGAATCCTGAAGCAATCTTGCCATAAGCTTTGTAAAAACTCCTGGATGCTGGTATAGCTGTTGATGCTGAAAAGAAGCCAGTGGGAAAGAGGTGGAAGCGAAATACTAAATGAGCAAAGAAGACTCAGGAAAGTTTTGAGCTGAGGGGACTGGGAGAGGGGGCTGAGGGCTTAGGTCACTAATGCTCTAGATTTGCACTGTGTTAATCAGGCCTGCTGCTTTGTTAAGTGTGCTCCTGCCATCTTCAAGTGTATATCTGGTCTCCCCCATTAAACTGGGAACTTCCTGAGGTCTGAGTCTTGTCTTCGCCCTCCATGGCACCCCACACAGGTCAGGATGCAGCTTGGCACCCATCAGTGGGAGCTCAAAACTGACTAGCACAAGAATAGACAGCTTGGTCTGACAGACTGAAAATAAAGATTTTAAAACTCTGAAGCAAGTGTCCACTTTTGGTAACATTTCTGCAAGCATGGGGAAGGCAAAAATGGAATGAAGAACCAGACTCAGCAACAAAGGGGGAAGGTGAAGCATCTGAAACCACAGAAACATTTTAAGGTAAAGATGTGATGGGAGTGGATTAAGTGAGGGGATCGACATAATCCTGTTTAGATCAATGAGTAGAGATTGGATTTAGAACATTGTGGGCTGAGTCCTGATCCTGACTCAAAGTTATCAGTGGATCTCAGGGACTTAAAACCTCCTACTCTCCTGCTTAGAAACCTGCAGAGTTTTCTTATCATTTAAACTTTCCCTTCCAGGAACTTATTTCATATCATTCCATTGCCTACTTTGTATCCTCTCTCCCTTCCCAGTTCCATCTGCCTGACTCATTTCTCCACAACAAAGACTCCTGGACCACACTCTTTATGTAACTGACCCTCCAGCCCCTAGCTTAGTGGTTTGCAACAGAGGCCATATATCAGAATCACATGTAGAGATATAAAAATAACATAGGTGGCCACCTCAAATCTACTGACTCAGAATCTCAAGGTGGCTCCCCAGGTGATTATGATAGACTGCTCAGTCAGAATCACTGGCCTAGCTCTGGCACCCAATAAGTCCAAGAAATTACTCTCTGGAGAGACTGTTCCTACTTATAAGTCCCTCCCAACCCCATGGATCCCCATCTTATAATTGCTTGCTTTTCCCCTTCTTATAAAACCCCACTTAGTATTTACTTTCTCCAGAAAAACTTTCCTTATTGTTTCTACTCAACTGAGAGCTCGTTTTCTCTGTTTTCCTTCCTCAAAACAACTCTGGATTGGTGTCCTGGCCCTGACTTCAGTGTTGGTTCTGCTTACTAGCTGGCTGATCTTGAGCAGGTCACACTTCCAGTCTCCATTTCCAAATCATAATAATGAGGATAATGTATGCCTCCCAGGGGCATTGAGGATTTAAATGAGACTGTATGTATAAAATTGCTGAGAAATTATGAATATTATTTAGTTCTAGGATAGCAACTGAAGCTCAGATAGACCCCCACGTGAAGAAATATAGTAAGTAGAGATTTAAAATGATGAAAACAATATATCAGATAGCCAACTATATAGGATAGTTTGATAGCAATGTGTGAGGGGGGAAAAACCTGAGATTTTCAGATGTATTCCACCTTCCAAAGGTAGTTTGATTTTGAATGATATTAAAAGAAACAGAGTCAAAATAAGTTGATCATCTCACTTCACTGAGGACTATTCAGTGCTGAGCAACGCATTTTATAAAGGACATTGCCTCAATAAATCAAAAGATAATAACTTGGTTAATCAGAAAAATTAAACAAAATATTTTGGAGACTTAGATCCTGATAATAATAAACTAACAACAACATATTAAACGCCAGGATCCATTCTAGAGAAGGACCCTAAGATGATAAAGGGAACTTTCCAAAGTCAATAAGCAAGAAGGAGTTTGAATCAGATCTTCCTGATTCCAGTGTGCCTGCTTTTTTCACTGACACATGAGAAGCAAGTAAGAGAATACTAGATGTGTGACTGGAACAAATAAGTTCCATTGTATGGGAGATGCAGTCTATGCGCAGCCCCACAGCAGAGAACAAGTGTCATGGGCAAAAGAGGCAGGGAGTTATGTCTTAAGGAATCAGGGCTGTTTAAAATGAAACTGACTACCTCCACAAGGTACTCACTCCCCAGTCTCCAGGGATATCAAAGTAGAAGATAGAAAACACCCATGTTAGGACATTGAGGAAATTCAGACATCTGATAAGGGCTGAACCAGGAACTGCCAAACTCCTTCCAACTTGAGATTCCCAGGGTTTTAGGGACATGGCCGCTTCTGCGAATCAGGAAAGTACAAGTAAATCTCTGGACTTGGTCTGAGACTTGCAGGGTGAAACTTTAGCTACTCACTAGCAAGTATTTGATCTTCATCAAGTCACTTGATATAGGTCCCATTTCTTCACTGGGAAATGAATAATTCATTTGTTCAACAAATATGTATTGATTACATATTATAACCTGGGATATATAACAGGCTAGCTAGGAATGCAGGGAGTATGAATCAAGGTACCTCTCATTGGTGCTTCCATTCTAGTGGGAAAAAATAGTTAATAAATAAGTAAACAAATAAACAACAGAGCTAATTTCAGAGTGTGGCAAATGATTTTTTACAAACAGATATGAGCTATTGGAGAAAGTATAATGAGGAGTTTGAGGGGGTTCAGAAGACTTTCCTGAGTCAATAATGTTCATCTAAGACCTGAGTGAGGCAAGGGAATTGCCATACAAGGGCCCATGGGAAGAGCATTTTAGAAATAGGAAATGCTGGTGCAAAGGCCCTGAGGAGGGAAAAATGCTTAGCATCTCAAGGCCAATGTGGAGCTAGAGCAGTGGTTTGCCAACTTAAGTATATATTAGAATCATATGGAGAGTTTGCTGAAACATGATTTACTGTCTTCCCTCCCTACAGTTTCAGAATCAGTAGGTTTGGGATAGGACCCAAGACTTTGTATTTTTAACAATCCCAGGTGGTACTGATGCTGGTGGTTCAAACTTTGAGAACAATATGCCAGAATATTGTGAACTGGGGAGTGAGAGATGGAAGAAGATGTTAAGGCTGTCAGCAGAAACCAAGACCATGCAAAGTATTTTAGGCCACAGATACAAGTTTAAATTAATTCTGAGAGTTTTTGAAATCATTAGATGGTTTTAAGTAAGAGAGTAGAATATTCTGATTTCCATTTTCCAAAGGTGAGCATTCTGGCATCTGTGTGTACCACTGAAGGGAGATGGTTGTTAGGTCAAGGAGATAAAGTTCATGACAGAGAAAGAAATCATAAAGTACAAATACTATAACAAACCTGCAGGGTTTTCATCGGACTGGTAGCTCCCTGAATGTGGGGGCTATTTCTTCTTTCATTAGAATACAACGTATGCACCTACTTAATAAACAGATGTCCTCAGTGGTGTGCTAGAAAGCGTTTAACAACCAGGTCTTGGAATGGAAGAGGGTGGGTAGCACGGATGTTGGAGGTTAGGAAAGGCCCCAAGTTGTTGTACTTGCCAATTTCTATGGCAGACACACTCCACCAGGGCCAATTTCTACCAATATGAAGACACTGAACATGGGTCTGGCAAGAGATGCTAATAATCAGCTCTTGCAAGCTAACTTAAGCACATCACTAGATACACTCCCAACACATATGCTCAACTGGCAGACAGATAACATCCTACTTGAGAAAATGTCCTCTCTGCCTGGCTACATTTAGTACAAGGCTCTGGCACAATAAACACTAGCTAAATGTGGCTGACTGGGCCTGATTCAAGAGAATCCGGGTGGCCAGTTAGATTGCAGGACTCCTCTGAATCCCCTGCAGGATGACAGATGTGTAAACAGAAATATTAGCATCTGGTTAATGAATAACACAGACAACAGTGTAGAGCCACTACCAGGAAATGGGGGTTGGGGAGGTTGTGGTGAAGTGATCTGGCTCAGCCTGACCTAGTAAAGGGGAACCTGCATTCACTTCCCCTTTCTAGGAAAGATGCTATTGCTCCCCTTCCTCAGAAATTCTCATCTGGCCACACAGCCAGAGTTCACCTGTAGTGTGGTTTTGTGGTGATCACTTCAGTCAAAGAAGGCAGGGGTGGGCCAGCCTGGAGAGGGTCTGAAGGAAAACACATAGCCAAGATTCCAAATCTCCTCCCTTAAACCTCCCTATCCCTTAACTCCAGGTTTCTGTTAATTCCGTCTCTTACTTTTTTCCACCAGCTTTCTCTACCTCCTGTGGTTAGATATTTTGGCCTCATTTTTTTCCTTTTCATTATTTTTCTCTTGTCACAGGAAATGAAGACATTTCTCATCTACAAACTGCATATTCAACCAGGAAATTGGGCCAAAGATTTCTAAGTCCTCAGAGGCAGTACTCCAGTAACCTACTTGGCAAAGTTTCGAATACCTGGAAAGGTAGAAGATGAAAATTTAGCCTTCTCCGATACATAAACACATGCACCCTCCCACTCTGTATATTCCTAATATACTTACATTATAACTGTGTTAGAATAATATTCAATGTTTACATTATTGTGACTATGTAAATGAGGGGCTCTATAGTAAAAGTATGATTACTTTTTTTACCCTGTACAACTCCCCCCACCCCCTGAAATTAATAATTGCCTTATTTTTTATTTGCTTAGTTTTCTACATACATATCACTAATTCCTCCCCAAACTCTTTGCCAATTGTCTTATTTCCCCTCAAGACCTTCAGAGGTATTAGTAGGATGCAGATTTCATCTTCCCAGAACTTTCTGACCTGCTTTTGGACTGGTGGTAGTTTATGCCAGGTATATGGCTAGCTCCTGGACACTCGAGAGGTTTTTACTCTGGTTTATGTCCTCTACCAGCTTTTTAAGAAAGCATTTCAAGACTGCATGTCAGGAAACACCTTTATTCAGCTTTCATGTTTAATTCATATTGGGCTATTGTGGAATTCTAGATTGGAAACTGTTTTCCTTCAGAATTTTTAAGGCTTTATCATATTATCTTCTAGCTTCCAGTCTTGTTGAAGATTCCCAATATATATAATTTTTGATTCCTTGTATGTGGCCTATATTTTCCTCACTAAAAGCTTGAAGGGTCCTAATTTTTCTCACAAGTATTCTAAAATTTCATCCATTGTGCCGGGCACTTGATGAACTCCCAATCTGCAAAATAATATACTTCAGTTTAGGCAAATTCTCTGAAAACATTTTGTGATTACTTTCTTTCCTTCATTTTCTCCCTTCTCTCTTTCTAGAACTTCTATTATTTGCAGGATATTTGACATTCTTGACTGGGCCACTAATTTTCCCTTCTCTCCCAATTTCTATCTCTCAATACTTTTACTCTACTTTTTGTGAGATTTCTTCAAGCTTATACTCCTATCCTTCTATTTATTTTTTCTTTTTTTGTTGTTATCACCTTTCATTTCCAAGCACTTTTTAAAAATTATTGATCTTGTTTTATGGTTGCAATATCCATTCAGAACTCTTTAAAGAATGTTCATCTCCCTGCTTGGAATTGCCGTTTTCAATCTCCATTCCTTACGTTACAAGCTGTCACCGGATATCTGGTAATCCTCGGTTGCTCATCTTGAAAAGAAAGAAGGGGACTAATCTTTTAAGATATATAAAGGTAATATGATGTAATGTCTAGGGTTTGCTTTAAAGGTAGAAGTGAAAAAGGAATGAAAATATGGAACACATCAACAAATGTTGAACCTGGGTAATGGATGAATTTAGTTCAATTGTATTAGTCCCTCTATTTTTGATATTGTTTGAAAACATTCACAGTAAAAAATGTGGTTATTGGCAGGATTCAATTCCTTGAGGGTTGTTGAACTGAGGGCCTCAGTTCCTCCCTGGCTGTGGGCTGGTGGGCCTCTCCATAGGGCAGCTGTCTTCCACCAGACCAAGAAAGCAGGAGAGGACAAGATGAAGGCAGTCTTTTTATAAACCTGATCTTCTATTGCTTTTGCGCATCTCATTCTCAAAGGGAGAGTGAATGATGCCAGAGTGTGACTACAAAAAGGTAATGCTGGGGCCATCTTGGAAGCTCACTCCAGTGATACTGAATAATGAATGAAAGCTGTGAGCACATGGATCAGGCTTCACTGAAGTGTGATTTAACTGGGTCATTTAGTTGGGGGAAACTCCACTGTCAATACTTTGTCATTTTCTTCTTGGGCTGATCATATTTCCCAGAAAAAAAATTCTTCTATTCTTCTGGAGGGTGAAAGTTGGATTCCCAGAAATTTAGAAGTCAAATGGAAAAGAGAGCTTGGGACCCGGTGTGGGTGGGATGCCGGGGAGGATCTCAACATCCAACATTCCTTTAATCCCTTATTTATATTATGTCGCTCCCTCTTCCAAACGTCCCTGGTATCCCACATTTCAAAGACCCTTTGTATTATCCTCTCTAAAGAATAAAACTCCAATCTTTTCCTGGGTGAGGGGCAGTTACCTCACACAGGAAATTGGGGAAGAGATCTGAGGATTCTTTTCAAATAAACTTCCAACCATCCTTCCTTATGTTAGCTTGCCCTTTGCCCTCATTTCCAGAGGTGATTGTTGCCTCATGAGTCTTATGCGGACCCTGCAGTAGAAACTTGGTTGAATCTTGGATATTCCCATACTGGTTTAAGAATCAACTTTCAGAGGTTTTCCAAGTCAGTTACCAGTTACCACTCTTTCATCTGCTTTCCAACTTTCAAAATTTTGGTGTCATTGCATCCTCTTTTGTTCTTCTCCTTGTGCGTATGGGTTTAGTGCCTTTTTAAATGATCTCTCTACTATCATTATAGTGTGATTTCAGGAAGGAGCCAAAGGAGATGGGTGTATTCGATTCCTTAGCCTCAAGTATTTCTTCTTTATTATTATTTGTTTATGTGTTTATTATCTGTCTTCCTCTCTTGAGTGTGGGCTCTAGGATAACTTGTGTATTTTGTTCATCCCCAGCACCCAGAACAATTCAACAAATGACTGAATCAATTTGCTGGCAAAGGAAACTTGCTACTCTCTATTAATATGTTGGTAGAAGACTCAGGTCTCTTGAGTTTCCATCCAGTGCCCTTCCTTCTACAGGAATGGGTTGTGGGTGATTTTGCTAACTAATGGTACCTAACAAGTTATAAAGTGCTTTACATGTTACAAAGTGGTTTCAGGATCTTATCTCATTGGATCGTGACAACAGCCTATGGACCAGACAGAAAAATAATTATTATTGGCCCTATTGTAGTTATGATCTTTGCCAAGCAAGAATTATCCTATGTCAAAGGGATCACCAACCTTGTTCCTAACCTTCAGGCCATTGCCATTTGTCTTGACCCTCCTATCACATCCTCTCCTCTGCAAATGGGACTATTCAGGTTTGCCATCTCTCAAAGTAATAGTCTTCAAGAATCCAAGACCAGCTTTCTCATAAAGAGGAAAACAGGTACAGACATGGGATAGTAATACAAGAGCCTTTGAGCAAAGAGAATGTCTGAGTTTTACGTGGTTGAGGAAGAAAAAAAAGTGAGACTGTCCAAATTAGTAGAAGATAGAGAAGAGATTGGTACTGGGAGGGGGCTTAGATGCTGGAAGGAGAGGGAGTAAATCCTGGAACTGAAAAGCAATCTGTGTGCAGTAGGGAAAGAGATGGGATGAAAATAACCATTTACCATAATCAGTAGACTCTCAAAAAATGAAAAGAAAAACTATAATGTAATCATAAAGCCAGTTACAAATTACTCTAGACAGCAGGTTCTGTAAAACAATGACATCAAGATTTTGGGCTCTAAGACAAGCTTGGTCTGAATTCCACCTGAGGCCTCTCAGTGAAAAGTGAAATCAGCATGCATGGTCCCCGTCAGAGAGATAAGATGTGACCCAGAAGTCACCCCGAGTCACACAGGCCACAGAGGTTAAAGGCTGTAAAGGGCCCCACATTTTTCTTGAGCTACTTGCTGTCCTCTCTTGAAATCTGCCTGCCACCTCGTGGGTAGATAAGGTTATTACCTGCCTCCAAAGCCTGGGAGGCCCAGGCACAACAGAGGTTATGGCCTCTGTTACTCACCTGCAGCCAGGAATCTCTCAGAAGCAGAAATTTAGGATGAGGTGTGGCAAGGGGTCCACCTCCTCAACCTTACATCAGATAAAAATGAGTCTTGGTATAGAAAGAGGCTAAAGACATCTTATTAAGCTATAAAAACAGTTGCAGAAGAGCATAAAGAAAACAATATTGTTCATAATGTTAAAATAAATATATAGAATAATAATAGCATCTAAGTGTCCTGAAGTCTTCGACATGTGGACACAGTGCTAATGCCTCTGCATTCTTTAGCAACTCCCAAAGCATGGTGTCAGTACTGCCATGACTTTTCTTTTTACAAAAAGGAAAATCGAGACTTAGAGTGATTGTTAAATAACGCACCCATTATCTCATAGCAAAAAAGTGGCAGGGATATGACTCTGTAGTCTGAACTCTCAGACATTGTCTTATACTGTTTTCCTAAGAAGAACATAACATGTATGTATGCAGGGGTGTCAACAGTGGTTATTTAGGGAGTTAGGAAAAGGGGAGGTAGGTCAACTTTCATCTTTTACTTTACATAATTCTGTACTGTTTACATTTTTCCAATGAGCACATATTATTTAATAATAAAATATAAAGATTTATTTTAAGTGATAATTCTGCTCCCCAAACACACACACACAGAAGAAAATTCAAATTACTCTGGCATTTAGACCCTGTTTACTGAGCAATTACTATGTACTTTGTTGAGTGCTAGGCACTTCACATTCAAGACTTTACTAAATCCTCACAACCATGTCTGGAGGGAGGGAAGTCTCACTAACCCTCTTTACAGAAAAGGAACCTGAGGCTCAGACACATCAATTCACTTCATCAAGGTCACTTAACAATACAAGAATTCAACTCAGGTCTGACTAGTTTCAGAGCCCATGATTTTACCTACTTGATACTAGTCATGCAGGAATGATCCCAATGATAATAATAGAAGTGCTTATCATGTCCCAGACCTGTGCTTTTTATACCTGATCTCATCAAATCTCCATGGCAATCCCATATTATAGATGAGGAAACTGAGGCTAAGTAGTGAGGAAGTCACTTACTTGCCCAGGGTCAGCCAGCAGTCGTGGGACTGGATCTCAATCAGATCACCACACATAGCACTGGTATCACCCTGTGGGTCAGACCAAAAATTCACTAGTTATCCTTGACTCCTTCTCTTTCCTTTTGCTCCTCATATCTAATCCATTGGTTCCATTTGGTTTCCGCTTCCAAAATACATACTCATTTCTCACTGTCCAGCTACTTGCAGCCCAGTGGAAGCTACCACCAGCTCTCATCTAGTCCATTGTGAAGGATTCCTCACCAATCTCTGCGCTTCCATTCCTGCCTCTTGGCCCTTATCCCATTTATGCTCTATATTGCAGTCAGTGTGATCTTTTTCAAATTTCTTGCTAAATATTCTCTCATTTAGCCTTTATCGGGGTCTTGGGAGTGAATTAAGTCCTGCAAAGAATGGTATGAGTGACAGTTTTCTCCCTTTTCCTAAGGATAATACTAGCTAATACCATTCTCTCTCTAATACAATAGATGACCTAATTCATCACATGCAATGGATGCCTTACAGTGTTAGGGCTTAATTCACCCCGAGAACTAGGTGGAAATGGTTACAAAAGTGTCCTGTCACACTTCAACTATCAATGACCATAGCCTAGTAGGCCCTTGTGACCTGCTAGCCACACACCTCCAGCTCTGCAGGTTCATTTTTCCACTAACCTTTTTCTGAACACAAGAGCTCTTTTCTGTTCCTCATTTATAGAAACCTCATTCCTGCCTCAGGACTTTTGCAAAGGCTGTTTGTTCTGCCTGGAACCCCTGACCTCAGGGCTTCTAAGGCCAGCTCCCTCTGTTAGTCATTCAGATCTCAGCTCAAATGCTACCAGCTCAGAGAAGCCCTCTCAGATACCTTAATTAAAGATACACTGCCAACACCTGCTCTTCCACCACCTGTTTTATTTCTTTTACAGCACTTATTTATCATGATCTGAAAGTGCTTTCTTTGTTCACTTACTTAATGTGTGCCATCCCACTCATGGCTGAGCACCACAGGGCAGTTCTGTTTTATTCATAGCTTAATTCTCAATAACCAGCAGAAAACTTTTTAGAGGGAAGCAATCTGTAAAAGTGTATTTGGAGAATTTATCAGACATTTATTTTGTGCCAGTCACTGGGCTGAGCTTTGCAATGTATCCTTCTATCACCCCCAACACTGTCCAATGGAAATGTAATGTAAGCCATGTAAAATTTTCTAATAGCCACATCTAAAAAAGTAAAGAGAAACATTAAATCCACATTAATAATATATTTTATTTAATACCGACATGTTCCAAGTATTAAGTTCTCATCAATTGACTTCAAAAGAACATTTTACTTTGTTTTTTTTTTTCCCTCTTCAACCCCCACCCCACCCCCGTCTTCCTTCTGGGTCCCGAAGAGCTCCGTGGTGCCTCAAAGTTTGGGATTCATAGGCATTCACTACAGGCCAGAGCTTCAATGTCCCCAAACTGCAGTTCAGCCTTACTGCCTTTTCTTTATGTTTCTCAGTGTGCATGCACCCCCCTCACCCCCACCCCCCTGGTTAGGGGCTGCATCGCGAGAAAGCAGGAGGTGCTCCTCTGGTGAGGCCTTAAAATGCCTTCCTGTGTAGGTGTCTGGTTAAGCAGATGTGACAGGGGGCAAGTCGACAGGGGTTTTAACTGGAAGTGGGTAGGAAACAGCCAAGAAGGGACTCCAGAACCAGGGAGCATGGGCAAGTGCTGTGACAGGAAGTACATGAGGAAAGATGAGAAGTGACATGCACAGCATTCAGAGCAGAGGTGGCCCTCCCGAGGAGAAGCCAAGGGACCTAGATCACGAAGCTCGAAGCTCGACGTCTGGCCCAGGCCATCCAACTGAAGAAGCCAGAAGAGAAGTTAGCGCTGGTGTTTGAAGCCAAGTTGGAACTGGGGATTGACTTCTCCACTGAGGATGTAAGAACTGTAAGTTTGGGAGCAGGATTTATTCCTGGGCAGGGTCTTTGTGGGGACGGAGCTGGACAGGGCTTCCTTGGAGTCAAGAGAGACGTTGGGAGGTTTCTTTGAGTTATATTGAAAAATGGTCCATGCCAAAGTAAAATGTGTTACCAAAAAAAAGCACCACATTTTAAAGGTTTACATTGAACGAATTATACAAAAACATACCCAGGACAATATGATTTTGTAGACAATTTGATTTACAAGAAATAATAAGGTGGCCTGGTAATGGGGCACAACTTCTAAGTTTATGGTGAATGAGAGACTTCGATCTCTCAATCCAGTCATCCTGCCTCTGTAGCTCTCTGAAAAAAAATCCCAATTGAAAGTAATTTAACAAGTTAAAAGTTAGTTCTCCTGGCTCCTCAGAATAAGCTGAAAAGGGGATTTGTGATAAATGGAGGTCTTGAGAGACCTTTCATCAGGTCACCAGTGGTGGAGGCACACTGATCCCTGATGCTACATTGGAATGAGTAAAGAGGAATGCTGTCTGTAGAGAGTGAGGTTGGCCATGGTGGGGGAGGTTTGTCATTCTGGCTGAGACTGTCACAGTGACTCTGTGACCACACATCATATAAGGAATGCAGAGCATCAGGTAAGAGGTGCTGGGAGATTATACGGTAGAGTTCCATGCCTATTGGAGAATAATATGAAAGGAAGTTCATGCTACAAGAGATGTTGAAGCTGTTACTGTAGGGCCAAGGTTGTGTGATACCTTGGAGAGGGGGCTCTCTGAAGGGAAGTTATTGTTTAGCCGTCTCTGATGGAGGTTTGATTGTGCATGCACAGATGTCGACTTAGGTCCTTCATTCAATTCACAAATGTCTGTTGAGTGCCCGCTTTGTGTCAGACACTATATACTAGGAATACAGTGGGAAATAAAAGAGTTCCTTTCTTCACAGGACTGACCTCTAGACCATTTGTATCTAATAGAATAGAATGGGAGCCACATATATAATTTTAAAATTTCCAATAGCCAAATTTTGAAAAAGAAAGAAGAAACAGGTGAAATTAATTTAAAATTTTAATATATTTTATTTAACTCAATATATCTAAAATATTATTTCAACATGTAATGTACAGATATTAGTGAGATGCATGTTTTTTCCTTTTTTTTGCAATGTCTTTAAAATGTGGTGTGCATGTTGTACACTTGCCCCATATCTCAGTTATGATTAGACACATTTCAGGTGCTCTATAGCCACATGTGGCTCATAACTACTATATTGGACACTGCAGCTAGTGCTATAAAGAAAACAAACTAACAGAAATATTTCTGGTAGTGATAGATGCTGTAACAAAAAATAAAGCAGGGTTAGAAGATCAAAAAGGGAGGTGATGCTTTAGATAGAGTGATCAGACTGGGAAGACTTCACTGAGGAGGTGTCATTTCAGGACACCTGAAGGAAGTGAGGGAGCAAGGGAAGGAGGGAATAAATCATGCAGGGCAGAGAGCAAGCTTGGACTATTTAAGGAGCCCCAAGGAGGCTGTATGGCTGATCCAAAGTAGACAAGGTAATTGAGGGAGGCCTATGGTAAAGTCTATAAGGTTTTATTCTGGAAGTAATTGGAAATCATTGAAGGTTTGAGAGTAGAAAGATTGCATAATCTGGTTTAACATAAAAAGAAGGGGCTTTCAGGGCTCCTGGGAGATAACTAGGTATCCATGGGTGATGGAGGGTCTGATAGGAGGGTAGATATGAAGGAGGTCGGTTGCAGTAGGGAGCATTGAGGAACGTTATCTCAAGTCACCGGATGGTGGGGAGACTCAGGTTTCCATGAGGAATGAGGAATGTGAGGGCTCTGTTAGTGGAAGAGGACTGAGGACTTTTTATTTGTTTGGGTTGTCCCTGGTTTGGGGAAGAGCAGCAAGAATGTTATAGGTTCATCTGTCGGGTGTCAGGAAATGCAGGGGGAGGTTTTAATTAGAAGGATAGTCATTAAGGTCAGTATGTTGTGTTCACAGGCGCGTCTGAGGTTATTTCATCTGTTGAAGTGCTTGGGCTGCCTCCACAGTGCCCTTGTTTGTAATGAAGTGAACCAAGCTCTCAGGAAGGATTGTGTTTAGGAGGTATCATGAGGAGTGCTGTGTCTGCCACAGAATTCTCTTATGGCTGAATGGTTTGGGGCAAGTTAAAATGAAGGTGTCTTTATTATTGTTACTTTAAAGTATTTTATCATGAAATATTTCAAACATACATAAAAATATGAGAAACAATACTAACAAAGCCTAGGATATACATCCTCCAACTTTATTCATCATAACACTTTGACCTATTTGTTTCAGACTTGTTTCGGGAACTAAAAACGTTACAGATAGAACTGAAGCCCTAGTCATTCCTTTCTTGATCCTATTTTCTTCCTTCTCCAGGGGTAACCACAATCCTCAAGTTGGTGAAGGATTTTTCCCATCTATGTTTTTACACTTTTACTGCAAATGGATGTACCCACAAACATATAGTATGACTTTGCATGTTATTAAGCTTTACATAAATGGTTTCACACTATAGGAATCATCTTGTGATGGTTTTTTTCACTTAACATGTTTTTCCAGACTCAGTCTGGTTGATACATGTAACTATCTCATTTTCACTGCTTGATGCCTACCATCCCACTAGATGGATATATCATATTTTATTTTTCCATTCTCTGACTGATGGACATCTAGGTGGTTTCCATCTTTGAGCCATTGTAAGCACTGCTGCTGTGAAAATCATTACATCTCCCTCTTTGTATATATATGCAAGAGTTTCTAGTGTATTCCTAGGACAGTAGTTGCAAGGGTGCACATATCCACAACTTTGTACTGCAGTCCTGGTTTTATCATTCAGGAATCTGATGAGAAACTTAAGTGACAAAAAATTAAACTCAGCTTTGTCTCTTTGAGTTTTATTTTCCATTCTGTAAAATGAACATGATAATAATAGCTACTTCATAAAGTTGTAAGAATTAAATAAGAACATGAATTTAAATACTTAATACAATATCTTACACAAGGTAGGTGCCCAATACCTGGAAGCTTTTATGTCTTAGGGAAACAGGAAAGTAAAATGGTTAAAAGCTCACTCAGGCTTTGGAGTACTCTTATATAATAGGACCTGGGTATAGAGGATGGCTCTGCTCCTTTCCCTCTGGATGCTCTTGGAAATCACTTTTCTGAGCTTCAGTTTCCTCATCCATTATAAGAGAGCAAATGGGTGCAATTGTGAATATCTGTTCTCTAAGTAAGAATTTGTGTGGGTCATGATCTGACTGGAGTTATATAGCATAATCATAACAGCTACCATTTGTGAATATGAATAAAATTAGGCTAACATTTATTGCTTCTTGACTCCTATGAAGTATTGGTGTTATTCTCACTTTACAAATGATGAAACTGAGCAGCATGGATGGAACTGGAGAGCATTATGCTAAGTGAAATAAGACAGGCAATGAGGGGCAAATA
>VMDR010017069.1:0-20480 GCA_007922815.1 Macrotus californicus | reverse complement strand
AAAAATTCTTTCCGTGGTTTGGTGCTACACTTGGGACTCTCTGTTTACACATCAACCTCACGCTGTTATTCACTATAGTTTGATAATGTGCTTTCATTATATGTTAGAGCAAGTCTTCTCTTCTGTGGCTTTTCTTTTTCAGAATATTTCCATTTTTGTTTTTTTTTTCTTCCAGAAAAACTTTAGAACAGTTTAGTCATTTTTTTAAAAAATGCCTACTGGTTTTGATTTAGATTAATTGATGTAAAATTAATTTATCCATTCGATATATTTTTACTGGCCACCTACTATGTGTTAAGTATTCTCCTAGGTACTGGGAATACAGTGAATAAAACAATAAAGAATAGAGGTTACATTCTAAGAGAAGAGTAGAAAATACACAAAATAAAGAAGCAAAATATATAGGATTAGATGGTATGAGTGCTATGGAGAAAAATAAATCAGAAAAATAAAGCAGGGGGAGAGGGTGACCCGAGGATGGGGTGAGGGCTACTGTTTAAAACATAATGGTCACTTTAGATGTCTGTGTCCAACTGTTATTGATAGGGTGATATTTGGGGTGTATTTGAGGGAAAAGTGTTCCAGGTGGAGGAAGTAGCAAGAGCAAAGGCGTGGGCGTGCTGTGGGAACAAAGGCAGGCCATGTAGCTGGAGTTAGTGAGCAAAGATCGAGGTGAGAGGTGATGCTGGGCCAGATCGACAGTGTCTTGTAAGCCAGTGTGAGCACTTCGGCTCCTATTCGACTGGGAGGGGTGTTATTGGAGGGTTTTAGGTGGAGGGAAAACATGGTGCTTTGGTCTTATCCCTTTGACCACTCTGTTGAGCATAGTCTGAGTTACTTTCAAGCAGTATTTGAAGGTCTGGTACAGTATTCCTTCATTTGAAATGAGTCCCTCCCTTCTCACATATCCTTGTACTACAGAGTCGTCAAGAATTTTAATATCTGCTTTTTTTTCTAGCTCACTAAATTGCCTACATGAATTTTTTCTAACTGAGGCCGTACAAAGTTTTACTTCTCGTCTTTGGGAAGAACTGAATACCACTGATCTGTACGCTTACAGGAAAGTAATTGACAATCTGTCTTCGTGTATGGAGAACTTTAACCTGGGTAAGCCAGCTCTGTTCTGGTCCTCTTTCTGACTGACCCTGTCGTGACATTACTGTTTTTAAATGATGTTAATTTTGGTCCTGAAACTTCTTACCAGTGTTATTTTTTTTTCTCCCACAGGTATAACAAGTGTTAATAATCTTCTTGAAAATGGTAAGTCCTATTATTTTATTTTATTCTGAGAGGTTACTGCTTGTAGGAGTCCTTTTGGAACTGGTCCTTCTAAGTTTCTTGGCAGTAGGTAGAGTCCTGCAGATAACTAAGGTACATCCTGTTCCTTCCCTTTAAATCTCTACTTCTCTGCTATGATGTCATGTTAGGTGACAGCGATTGGAAATATTCCCTTGTGCTGAAGTTAAAGTTTATGATGTCATGTTAGGTGACAGCGATTGGAAATATTCTCTTGTGCTGAAGTTAAAGTTTATGATGTCATGTTAGGTGACAGCGATTGGAAATATTCTCATGTGCTGAAGTTAAAGTTTACAGTTTTTAAGTCCTGGCTTGTCACTGTGTTCTTTTTGTTTCAGTGCTTCGTTTTCTACAGAAGAGTTTAATTGAAATCTCGGAAGAAAACAGGCAAGTGCTGTGTTGGCATGCCTGTGCGTGCTTGTCACTGCATGTGTCTTTGTACAGGGGAAGTTTTTAGAAAGTTCTACAGTGTGCTTCTTTCTCTGCCTCTCCACTGATGTTAGACCTCACTATTTAAATTCACTTGTTAGAGGTTCGATATTTGAGTTTTTAAAATCAAATAAATTATCATGAGAATAAATGAGAAAGGGACGAGCTCTTTCCTCTACCTGAATGTTCCTTTTTCACAGCATCCTGTTCTTTCTTTGTGGATGAAGTACTCTCTGTTATCTCTCTGAAGATAATAACGACAGTTTTCTTAAGGTTTTTTAAAAAAATTTTACATAGCTTCTCTTTCTTTCAAGTTGCTTTTTTTCTGTTTGCTGCTGTTGGTCACTGTATTTATTGCTAGAAGCTTTCCTTAGGAGTCTGGTGACCCTAGGCTGAGCACTTACATTTAAGAATGGGGCACTGAGAGTTGATTTGCATCTCTGGGCATGTAGGTGTGGTTGATTGCAGGGCTTTTTTTATTAATTTAATTTTTATTGATTGATTTTTAGAGAGATCGATTTTTGTTGTTCTACTTATTTATGCATTCACTTGTTGATTCCTGTATATATCCCTATAGGGGATCAAACCCGCAACCGTGGTGTATTGAGATGATGCTCTAACCAACTGAGCTACCTGGCCAGGGCCTGTTTGCATATTTCATTGTGGGTTAGTCTAGCTGGGCTCTTTCTTTGGGGAACCCCTGCTGGTTAGTATCTTTAGGTCTTTTTGCATGGGTAGTGGATTCACCATGTAAGAATCTTCTAATCCATTGGTTTAATAGTCTGATTCCCAGGTCTGAAAGCTGTTGTCTTGGCATTTGGCATTCATTTTGCATATTTTTACCTAATACTCCTGTTTGCAATGTGGTATTGCTGCCTTATCTATATGTGCTGTCCTCCTGTCCAGGCACTTGATGTTGTACCTTCTCTAGAGGTAGACCAGTTGCTTGCTGGCTTGATCCAGAGTGTTTATTTTTTACCTTTTCAACTGACGTGTTGCCTGTCTTCCCGTTTTCAGCCCTACATTTACTTACCTACTTGTCAAAGAGTATCCAGTGCCCACAATTTCTTAGCCTTTTGGGCCTGCAAATTAGGTTGCTTCTGGGTTTATTCTCTGGCTTAGTAGTCATCTTTCTTGATTATGCTAAGTCAGTTATCCCTTATCCGTCTGCTTTGCAGCTTGTACACTTTTATTATTGTCTCATTGTCTGTTTGTTCTTCTTGTGTATTTATGTCATTTTGTGTTTTAAATCCCTTGTGTGTTGGTTTAGGGAGGTTCTGGGGGAGAGTGGGAGTAATATCTGCACCCTCTTTAACCCAGGGTCTCCTTTTGCCTTAGCGGAAAAGAGCTCCTTCTCTGTCACCTTTTGGGTTCTTCATCCTTTTTTAAATCTCTTAAATGTGGGTTCTGTCCTTTCTGTTCTTGTTCTGACTACTTAATATCTCCTTCTTTGGTGTCCGTTCACATCTTCGTACTTAGAATACCCAGATTCATTACTCCAGCCTACCTCTCTGCCCTGAGTAGTAGATTTGTATTGTCAGTTGTCTCCCCGACACCTTAACTTGGATGTTTTACATGTGCCTCAATTCACTGTGTCCAAAAGAAAACTCACTGTCTTTATCCCTTTTCACAGCCCATGGTATTCATTCTTTCTATCTCTTTGAATTTGCATGTTCTAGATGCCTCAAAAAAGTGTAATATAATATTTGTCCCTTTTTGTCTGGCTTATTCAATTATAATATTTTAAAGGTTAATCCATGTTGTAACATGTATCAGAATTTCATTCCTTTTTATGGCTGAATTATATTCCATTGTAAATATATAGCACAATTTGTTTATCCATTCATCTGCTGATGGACATTTGGGTCATTTCTACCTTTAGCTAATGTGAATAATGCTGCTATGAACATTGGTAGGAAGACAAGGATCTGTTTGAATCCCTATTTTCAATTCTTTTGGTCATATACCTAGGAGTTAGAGTGCTGGATCATATGGTAACTCTATGTTTAACTTTTAGAGGAACCCCCAAACTGTTCTCCCTGACTTACAATTTCCTGTTATCACTCTTGTGTTGTGCTGCATTGAGGACAGACTGAGGGGAGCAAGGGTAGAAGCTGGGAGACCAGGTAGGAGGCTATTGTAGTAGTCCAAGGCAGAGATGAGAGTGTCTCAGGCCAGGAGTAGCCATGGAGGGGGTCTGATTCTGGATGTATTTTGAAGGAAAGTAGACCCAACAGGACAGAATGAGGAGGAGAGAAGTCAAGGATGATTACAAAGTTTTTGTGGGATAGAGACCCCAGGAGGCGGAGTAGGTTGGAGTCAAAGATAAGTTCATGCAGTCTGAGGCGCCTGTTGGACATCCACGTGAAGTCATTCAGTGGGTGGCTTCATAGACAAGTCTGGAATTAGAAAGAGAGGTCTGGGCTGGAGATAAAATTTGGGAATTGTTAGCATGTAGATTATATTTTAAAGCTAGTGAGCTAGATGAGATCAGCATCAAGGGAATGAATTAGATGGACAAAAGGGAAGGGCTGCGGTCTGACTCATGGGGAGCTCTCCCATAAAGAGCTCAGGGGGCCAGGGCACCTTGCCAAGGTGTCCAAGAAGAGTGGTGGTGAAGCAGGAGAAAGTCTGGGAGAACCTGGCGTCTTGGGCAGCATGTGAAGGAAGGGTATCAAGTTTGAGGGAGAGTTCAAGGTTATAAATTGTATTATTCATTTTAATTTGCTTTTTTTACTTAAAAAAGAGAAGTGAGGTTAGTAATTGGCTGAGAAAGAGGGGAATGTTGAGGTAAGTTAAGAGTGTTTAAGGTTTCCAATAAATGTCTACACAATGGGAATGTTTATGAGAATAGAAGAGAAAGGCGTAAATGTCTGCTGTGATCTCAAGTTGATTTTGGCCCTTTGGTTGAGGAATGTATTATTTTTGAAGAGGGAGGGAAATGGTGACATTTTTATTCTGCTATTTTGGTAATAATGCCTTTTCTTCATTGTAGAAAATTTGCTGGGAATCATATCGTTCAAACGCAGTTGATGAATGACTTGTTGGTGGGCATTAGAGTTTCGGTAGTGTTAGTACAGAAGACACAGGGCCTCCAGAGAACTCATTTGATGACCTCCAGCTCTCCCGCATGGCAGAGTATGTGTGAATTGCTGAGTGTTTTCACCAGGTTCCTAAGTGATGGTAAGTGTAAAAACATACAAATGATGATCATAATTGTCACTCCGTTTTTGCTAATAATGGTGACATATATGATCCTTAACAGAGATGTAGAACTTCTCTCTCCGCCCCTCAAAGTGGAGAAAGGCCTGGGATTACAAGGTTTTAATACTTTGTCTTAATTGTTTCAAATGTACAAGTTCAGCAAGGGATAAGGGTGAAGAGTTTTTCTCAGTGCATGTGTATGTGCATTGTATACACAGAAGAAAACCTAACACTCTTAGTGTTGAAAGGCCACAGACCTCAAGTGGCAAAAGAAAACTCCTGTGAAGAAGTTTCTGGATTTGGAAGGGAGGTGTGGAAGGTCGATGTAATCCAGGTTCTTCTCCTTAGCAGCAGGTGTCATCTTCAAATGGCCATGGTCATGGCGAGGCTGGGCATCATGCTCTCTGTAGCTCATGTGTCGCTTCTGTCCACGTGAACTGTACCACTGGGAAAACAAATAAGTAATGAGAAGGCATGAGAGTATTTCAACTAATGAATTACAGTGAAATGGTAGAGTTAGAATATCACCATTTTGTAACCCCCGAAGAATCAATGTAGGCATTCAGCGTCAGTGGCCGCTGATGCTACAGAAACAGCCAGCCGGACAGCACGTGCTTCCCAGAGTTCTGCTTTGCCCACCCAAAGTCAAAGGGGTTGTACTTGAGACTGGCCTTGTTTCTAGGTCGTCTGCCAATTTACACAAATTGTAGGGGACAGAGCAACATGTTGAACTGCAGCAGGAGTAAACAAGGGCAATATCCAGGCTGTGGGAAATTTAACAGGTCTGAAGGCCAGAGTCCCTCCACAGAAAAGTTGTTAACAAAAGGGAAAGGGCGGAGATGGCACGTGTACATTACAAGACACTGACACACATATCAAATTTTTAAATAATGCACCAGACTAAACTAGAGCATTTAGGACTGCACGCTTGATCAGTAAAACTGCATTTGGAAAAACTAAGGATGTCATCCCTCGGAAGGGATAATGCTTACTCGGGTGAGAGGAAGGGCCTGTGGTTGGGATGAGGCACGTGGATGAGACTTTGGGGCTGGGTGGCCAGGTTCCACTTCTTACCGCGGATGGTGGATGCAAGGTTATTTGCCTTCTCATAATTCATTAAGCTATATATTTGTTTTGGGTGGTTTTCTGTGTCTCTGTTTTATGTTGTCTGTGTTTTATGTTACAATAAGATGAACAAAAAAGTGGTACTTAACACATTAGTATCACATAAAATGTTATATTACTTTGTCATCCTTCACCTCCCATTTTATATGTTAATGTACATATGAATATTATCTTAATTAAGAAAAACACTAATGGGATCTGTTCAGAGCTCTTATTTGTAAAGAACAGTAACTGACTCTGGTTTTGTGAGGCTGATGGGAGACAAATAGTAATCTCATTGTTTATATGTTTCTAAGCTTGGTAGCTGCTGGAAGTCCTAGCTAAACTGTCCAGTTTGTCTTCCTTCCTTCCTTCCCTTCTTTTCTCTTGCATAGGATCTCAGGTATTCAAAGGAAAATAAAGTTATTCTTATTAACACAATTCACAGACATCTTTTCTGAGGATATTTGCCTTTAAAAGAGAAATTTGTTAAATCTGAAAAAAATGACGAATTGGTGAAATGCAGAGAAGACGTGATTTTAATATCAGGCAGCCTCTTTTCTGGAAAGTTGATGGCTCCTAATCAGTGTTACCTTCCCTAGGATTTTAAAGCTTTATATGTCAGTATTGAGCTATAAGGAGCATGAAACTGAACCTCAGGGACTTAAGCAAATGTGCCTCCCTTCCTTCCCACACAACAAGAAGTTCAGAAGCAGGTGTTCCAGAGCTACTGCAGGCAGACCAGGACCCACACGTTTCTGTCTCTCGGCTCTGCCATCTTAAGCATGTGCCTCATGGTTGCCGTGTGACTGCTGTAGCTCCAGACACCGTGTCTCTAAGTCAGGAAGGAGGACCAGTTGCATCGTTACTTTTAATCAGGAAAATCAAAAGTACCCAAGAGATTTGTGCTTATATCTCTTGGCCTGAACCCTCATATGGCTATCTTTAATTGCAAGGAAAATTAAAGAAATAATTTTCTTGCCTTTGGCCGGGCACACGGACACCTCAATGAAAGTCATAATTCTATTAACATGGATAAAGGACAGAAGGGATAATCAGTAGGTAACTTACAGTAGGTATTTTTAATTTTTTCAACAGTCTAAGTAATTCGCCATGTTATTTAGTATACTTCCTGACAAACCAGAGGCTAAAAGAAAACAAAAAGAAGATAGTAAGTCAAGGTTGTTGGGTACTGTGCCAACTCTAGCAGAGTTTGTAATTAGCACTAATGCAGGCTCTTTACACAAGCCCTGAAGCCACTAAGAAAAAGTAACGGAACATGGGGGCTGGGATGCAGGGGCGCCAGTGGTGGGGAGGATACAGGCTGTGTTGCTGCTAGACGTCTTGGGGGGCTGCAGGTGGAGAGGAAGGGTGGATGGTAGCAGGGAGGGGAAGGAGTCAAATTTATTGAGTATTTACGTGTTGAGCATAAAAGTCTTTATGTTCATTATTCATTTAAACCTTGCAAGAACTGTGTCAGATAGGAGTTATATTTTCCCGTTTTACAGAAGGGAAGGCTGAGTGCTGGGGAGGTAAAGTAACGTGCCCAAGCAAGTAGTCAAGCTAGAAACTGCGCCCAGGACTGTCTTACCCTGCGGCATCTGCTCTTTCCACTGTGCCAGACTGTCCATCCCTTTTTAATACATGTTGTCTCCTTCTTTGCGAAATAGATGACCTCTTACGGACGATTCAGAGTACGTCTGGATTGGCTGTTATTCTTTTTATTAAGGCTATGTTTCATCCACCTGAAGAGATTCCTGATTTGGTGAGTGCATCTCCTTGGTAGAATTGTAGTTTATTGATAGTTTGACACATGTTTTAAAAATCTTTCTAAAGAAGTGAATTAAAGTTTTATAGTCAGACTCTTTTCTGATGACCTTTTCTCTTACATATAAGGCAAGTCCAAAAATTCATTTAAAACAGAAAGAACACAACAGTTATCTGTAAACCCATTTCACAAAACTAATCATTATCAACATTCTTGATGTATAGTCTTCTAGTTTTTTCTAGTGCTGTTTTGATAAATGTTTTTTATTAAGAATAACGCAAATATTGTGTGTTAGACAGGACGCCTGCTAGAATCAATTTTTCAGTGAACTGATCATGTGGAAAGTATAATTTTACAGTTTGGGCCACAATCCTTAATTTACTACTAACAGTTTCTTCTTTACTGTGTGATCTAGCAACTCATTTTAGCTCTCTGCCTGACTTTGTGCAAAATAAGTACGCACCCTTCTCTGAGATCACACAAAGTGATTATTGGATAAAATTAAAAGTTTTCTAAACATTTCTTAAAAGCATGAATTAAGCTCACCTACCTGCAGGTGGTGATGTGTTGTGCTTTGCCAGCAAAATGGTTCATGGACTTAGATTTTTTTTCCGATTATAATAATTTTAACATTTGTGGCTTTTTAACCTTTAGGTTCATTTATTTTTCTTGGGATGTTTTGGTGAAAAGATAATTTTGGATTTATATTTTGAAATATCTGAAAAGTTTTGGAGGCTTTATATGTATTAGCTCTGTAATATTTTTGCAGATTAGTAGCTTGCTTCTCCGTTCAGTGGACTGCACGAGCATCCCCGAGTGGTTTTTGAACTCCTGCAGGAGCCTTTGCTGTGCCGATGTATCCGAGTCAACTCTCTTATTCCTGTGTCAGGGGACACTCACCATGTTGGACTGGCAGAGTGGGAGGATGGGCCCGAGTGGGGAGACCCTGCTCTTGGATACTGTGCATGTTTTGTTCACCTTGAGTTCACAGTGAGTTTTGATACTACCATCTCAGATTTTTTTTGCTTGTCACACATTTAAAAGATGGCGAGTGAGCCAGTGTACCTAGTAATTCAGTGAAAAGTGGCCGGGATAACCCTAAATTGAAAGGGAATGAAGTAGGTGCGAAAGTAGAACAAGAAAAAATATGGGATGATGGGAGAAGGTTAGAGAAATTATTGGTGCAGGTTAACTAACCTGTGGTGAATATTTCTTTCTTTCTTTTTTTTTTTTAAGATTTTATTTATTTTTAGAGAAAGGGAGGGAGAAAAGCATCAAACAGTTACCTCCTGCATGCCCCCAACTGGGGACTTGGCCAGCAACCAGGCACATGTCCCTACTGGGAATCGAGCCAGTGAACTTTTGCTTTGTAGGATGACTTCTGACCCACTGAGTCACACTAACCAGGGCTGTAGTGAACATTTCTAAAATTAATTTTAATATTCAGTCTCTGATGCTAGCATTTTTTAAAAAAACTCTATAAAAAAACTTTGTAAAAATTCTATATAGTGCTTTATAGTTTACGAATAACTTCATTATAGATAATTCAGTGTGATCTTGACATGTCTGATGACTAGGATAGGAAATCTAATTTGTTGAATTTGTCTTACTGCAAGTAAATACTTTAAGCTAAGAGCCTATTGCTAATAAGCACCTGAGCCAGAACTAGAGCCAGGTCTCTTGACTTCATTGGGCTGTAGTTTGTGCTTTTTGGTGTTTTTGCCATAATGCGTGAAAGTGTTCATGTGCTTAACATGACAACCCATAGATCCAGTGGGGTAGTGATGAACACATGGATAAAGGGAGAAAACTGCACTGCTCTAAAGTAAACTTTACGTGTTTTTCAGTCTGTATGTATTTTAAAATTGTGCATTTTAAAATTCTTCACCGTGTTATTTTATAACAGATTGAGATATAATTTACAGGAACATTTCCATCACCCCCAAAAGATACCTGTGTCTTTTTTTGGACTATCTTTCACAAGATGAATAGATTTTATATACAAATTTGAGGTCTGTTTTGGCCTTACTTATAATATTTTGTCGTAAATTTAGTAATGATTGAATGTTCCATTCTTTTTTTTGTATTTTTAAAGTTTAAATGGTTGCAAAATGGTATTTCTTTTACTAGTCACTTTATAATAATATGGCTCATTTTTCTTCAGGATCAAGGAATCAGCTCTGGAGATGTTTCTGTCTAGAATTTTGGCATCTTGGACTAACTCAGCCATATATGTTCTTGAATCAAGCTCTCCAAGCCTAAAGGACAGTCTGAATGGGAATTCAAGCATAATGAGGAGACTTTTGGAATATGTCTATGCCCACTGGGAACATCCGTTGGATGCCTTGAGACACCAAACCAAAATCATATTCAGAAATAGCCTCCAGATGCACCAGCTCACTCTCAAAGAGGCGGAGGTAGACAAGTCAGATTTGGCTGCTGATCATTTCCTTTTTGAACTGACTCAGAGTCTTCTGCGATTGGAATGGCATATTAAGGGAAAGTACATATGCCTTGGTTGTTTAGTAGATTGCATAGGAGTTGAACGTATTTTGGCATTAGCTAAAACTATTCCATCGCAAATCTTAGAGGTGATGGGGGACCAGTCACTGGTACCTTATGCAAGTGACCTCTTAGAAACCATGTTTAAAAATCATAAGAGCCATTTGAATTCTCAGGCTGTCGACAGTACTTGGATTGATAAGTGGCATGAGACTTGGGTTTCTCCTCTCCTTTACATACTGTGTGAAGGAAATCTGGATCAAAAATCTTATGTGATTGATTATTACTTGCCAAAATTATTGAATTGCAACCCTGAAAGCTTAAGCTACATGGTCAAGATTCTTCAGACTTCTGCTGATGCTAAAACTGGTAAGAAGGTGAATTTTTGTTTTAGTAATTTCTAGTTAGGATTTTTAAGTGTCGTTGCCCAGGCAAATGCTGACTATATTCCAATTTAAATGTCATCACTTCTATAAATAGTAAAGTAGGATATTAACAATAGGGATTTCAGATTGAAACCAATGTTACTGCACATCACTGAATAGAGTTTTTTTGCTGAAGTCATTTATACAGGCTAAGGATTGATTCCAGCTAAGATTATGAGGTTTATTTTATTATAGTAGTCCTTCCTTGTGTGCAGCAGATACATTTGAAGACCCCCAATGGATGCCGGAAGCTCTGGGTTGTACCAAACCCTATATATACTATGTTTCTTCCTATGTATACATATTTATGATACAGTTTAATTTATAAATTAGGCAATTTCACAGATAGAAGAGTCATTTTTACTATAGATTTTAGCAACTCCGGCATACAATTATTTTTTTTTGTCATCAAGTTGAGAACCTTCACTTTCTTGCTTAAAGAAAACACTTTACAGCTTCCCCTTGGTGCACCCGAATTGCCAGCATTAGTACTCTTTGCTTTGGGCCCGTTATTAAGTCAAATAAGGGCTACTTGAGCACCAGCACTGGGACACTGGGACAGTCGTAACTGAATTGGCCACTGAGTGACTAACAGGCCAGCAGCATACACAGTGTGCATACGCTGGATAAAGGGACCATTCAGGTCTCGGGCTGGACAGAGTGGGACGATGGGAGGCATGATCACACTACCCAGAACGGTACGCAATTTAAAACTTGTGATTTGTTTATTTCTGGGACTCGTCATTTAATATTTTGGGGTCACAGTTGACTGGGTAACTGGAACTGTAGAAAATGAACTGTGGATGAGGGGCAACAACTGTATGGGGTTTTAATTTATTTTACCAAGTTCTCATTTGTTGTTTGGCTGTCAGACTGTAGTAAAAGTTTGTGTGTTTTATATAATTTGCTTATTGAAGTGATCAAAACAGTAACTAAAAGCTATTTTGGCAAGGTTAAACAGGTAAATTGGCAGTGGCAAGTTTTTACCTCTGGGAAAGAGACAAAACATTTAGAGATACGACCTCAAAAAACAGCTGTCTGTAATAATTTAGAATAGGGGTAAACATTCCATGGAAACTCAGTAACCCTGAAGGAGTCACTGCATTAAAGCATAATTTAGTAATTAATATAGAAAATACGATCCTGACTCGTCATGCAAATCTTAGCATTATTATATTCTGTTTAACAAAGCAGGAATATGGTACCCTGCATCACATTTTAAGAATATTTGCAGCTAAAATAGTTTAAAAATTGTCAGTACTTCAAAGAGTAACTTAAGAGAGAGCTGAAAAGTCTGATTTCTATACACAAAAAGAAGTCATTGTTTATCATTTTTAACAATTATTCTTGCCTTTTTGAGAAGCCATTTGAAGGTCAGGATTCATGAATCTGTTCTGAAGTAAGGCAGGATTTGTTTTGTTTGTTTTTTAAGGAATTTATTTATTTATTTTTAGAGGGAGGGGAAGGGAAGGGAAGGAGAGAGGGAGAGAAACATCAATGTGTGATTGCCTTTCACGTGCTCCCTACTGGGGACCTGGCCTGCAACCCAGGCATGCGCCCAGGCTGGGAATCGAACTGGTGACCTTTTGGTTCTCAATCCATTAAGCTATACCAGCCAGGGCAGGATTTGTTTTTATATCAAGGTGCCTCATGAGCCAGAGCTCCTTGTCCCCTTAGTAATGGCTGCTGTCCCAGCCTGTGAAAGCATCATGTCCTTTGTGAGTCTCCTTTTATCTCCTTTACTAGGAGGAAATTTGCAGGGAGGTTCAGTGTTCATTTTTAGAGAAATGAAACACTGAGTGTTTTTACTATTTTTGGCTGAAAGTAAGTTTAGTTATTTTTATTGTTTCAAACATTTCTCCACCTGATTTTTTTCTGGTTCACTTCCTAATTCGTTTTCGAATGGTCAAGGAAAAGTAAAAATACTAGCAAAAAATTATGATTTTTTAAAAAGTTAACAAGAGGATTATGCTTATTTGAAATTGTTGACACAAGAATTGTTAAATCTTTTAAATAATTATTTTATAATAGGAACTTCAACTCATGCTAGAATTCAGTTTAAAATATGATTTTTATTTTTTGAAATATAATGTTTATTATAAACAGGAAAATGGTGGTCATTATTACATAGCACAGTACTAGTCTTTGTTGTTGCACTTTTGAAACAAGCAATCTTTTCCGTTCTTAGGGTCTCATCACAGTAGAGGGGCTCTGGGAGCTTTGATGGCGTGTCTGCGAACAGCTAGAGCTCATGGACATCTTCAGTCTGCAGCTGCTGCCTGGGGGGGTCTTGTGTCCAGTGCAAAAATAAAGCAAGGCTTAGTTCATCAGCACTGCCAAGTAAGTCAGCAGAATACCTAGGAATTCATGCATGCAGTAGATCCCTGATTTATTTTTCCTTTAGCAGTCCAGTACAGAGACCCCTATGTTATGCCCATCACTGTTTTAAGGGGGCCATAAGGGTGATGAATAGAGAATGAAAAGTGAGACCGTGTACTTAGGCTACTTAGAATTTAGCTGAAGGAATAAGGAAACCTGCATAAAACAACTAGAGACTCTTAGGAGAAAATACAGATACAAGAGTCCTTAATGCATAAGGACTTGGGAATAAGGAGAAGGAGAAGAGACTGATCGGAGCAGTGGTGGCTGATTAGGAAAGTGCTAAATGTGATTAGAGGAGAGGAAGCAATGGAGCCCCACAGAATGACAGACAGGACTGGAGAATGGTTAGAAGCATAGTGTGGCAGGAGAGGAGTGTTCTGTTCGTGTTATGGAAGCCTCCAGTCCCAAGCTGAAGGCGTCAGCTTTCATTCACTGGGTAACTGGGAACACTTTCAGCCATGAAGTGGAGTTACTGCAAACGGGGATGAGTGTGCAGGATGGAAGCAAAAGGAAAGCAAGAGACTGGTTAGACGTGTGCGACAGTGCGACAGCGATCTGAGAGTGAAGTGACGGGGTCCCGGGGCAGAGTGGCCACCGAGAAAACAAATGCAGTTGAACATCACTGTGGCTAAGAGTCTTTAAGACTGTTTAATAGATATCCAATTTACACGTGTAATAAAGTGATTTTATAGAAAATAACCTCAGGATCTTTGGGATGGGGGCAACTTTCTGAAGTACACACGGGTAAACAAAGGCTTACTGAATTTTTTTTCCCTTTGGTAGCCTGTGAAAGTAATTAACCATGTCAAGTGGTTTAGGCTTCGCTGATTTTATTGAAAAATTAACATTTTACCTGGCTGGTGTGGCTCAGTGGATTGAACGCGGGCCTGCAAACCAAAGTGGTGGCCAGTTCTATTCCCAGTCAGGGCACATGCCTGGGTTGTGGGCCAGGTGCCCAGTAGGGGGTGCACAAGAGGCAAACACACATTGATGTTTCTCTCCCTCTCTTTCTCCGTCCCTTCCCCTCTCTCTGAATATAAATAAACTCTTTTTTTAAAAAAAGAAAGAAGGAAAAATTAACATTTTATTGCTTGATGTGTTTCAGGTACGCATAGATACTTTAGGCTTGCTTTGTGAAAGTAATCGGAGCACAGAGATCGTTTCCACGGAAGAAATGCAGTGGATTCAGTTCTTTATCACGTACAATCTCAATAGTCAATCTCCAGGAGTGCGGCAGCAGATTTGTTCTCTTCTTAAAAAGGTAGACTTTTTCATCAGAAAACATAGGAAAGTGTGAACTTTGCTCTGGAAATGTTTTATCAAAAGAGTTTGGGAGTGTGTGAGAATAACGGCCATGGGCTGGGAGTGCCGCAGCTCTTCAGGGCCCTTCTGTGGACTGTGCTGTCATCCCAAAGAAGAGTTTACATTTGGGATTAGAGTCCAGAGTGAAAAGTCTTGTCGTTTTGATGTAACAAATCAAACTGGAGCTCTGTGGTTTTTTTTTTTGAAAGGAAAAAAAAATCTAATGGTGAGTTTTTGTGGTGTAAGTTATCTTAAGAAACTTTGTTAGGAGAAAGAGGGATGCCCTTGCATTTTTATAGTTTCTTGAAGCACCTCATGAAACAGTCATTATCAAATAACTCAACCTGAAATAATCACATGACACATTTATGGCATGAAGAATTGCTAGAGCGCAGAAGTGAACGTATTATCCTTACTTAGGTTCAGGCTGACCTAAAGGAAACAGAACTGGGATTTAATGACTTGTCTTCTGGTTTGCAGGGATATGTTGGTTTTGGTTTTAAAAATTGTAAACACTAATTTTCTGTCAGAAAGAGACACTTTGTAAACATGAAGGGTTCAAAAACCAATACTTTCCTTGCCTCCAGTTTTAGTGTAACGAATTTAGAAAGTTTTTCCTTTGTCTTGTAGGCTGACATTTAAGGTTAACATGGCTCACATATGCTTCATTTTTCTTTTTTCCAAAAGTTGTTTTGTAGGATACAGGAGAGTTCTCAGGTGCTTTATAAACTGGAACAAAACAAATCCAAACACAAACCAGAGAATGAGCTAACCAGACCACACCCTTCTGTTTCTTTACAGCAGTACAAGGTAGGTCATATATTTCTAGACATACGGACTCTTAAGAAACCCCAAACAACTATGAACATTATTATGAACATGCATTGCAGGGAAGTACATGGAAGTGTCTCGGTGAATCGGGTTTCTGTGTTGCGTTCTTCAGGCTGGGTCTCACATATTCCTGCTGCTGCTTTTGTGCTTCTCTTGAGGCAGACTGAGCTGTGGAACCAGTGCTGGATTTCAGGTCTGTTAGAAAATGATATTAATGAGTTGGCCTCAATAATTTACAGCTTCTGTGGGCCAGATGAATTTAGTCCTTTAACCAAAAGGTAATTGCTGGCCCTGAACTCCTCCACACCTCCCTAGCTGGAAGACCGCTATGTCTGGGCCTGCTTCCGTTACTCTGTGATATTCAGTGCCTCGATGGGCTCCTGGCCCATGGTCCAGCTATGGAGGTTCCTGCTTATCCCATTTAGGAGTGAGCTTGGAGAGTAGGGCTGACTTTTAGGATACTATGTTAATGAGATAGATGGAACCTCCGATACAGAAGCCCCAGTCTGGGCTGGGGCTCAGCTTGACAACTTTAATTTCTGTCCATCAGGACAGAATGAGCGTTTCACCACTGGTTGCTTACTCCAAATCTAGTCTCTCAGAAGTACACTCTAATTTTCTTCTAAGACACAGGTAGAGGACAGAGTTCATCTATTTTATTTCATTTAGGAAAACAAGTGTAATAAATTGATAACATTGGAGCCATAATATACTACCTACCCTAACCATTATGGATGGGCCCTGGGTTTCAATTTTGTATTTAAAGGTAAACAAGCATCCGAAGAAGAATATTCTTATACAAAGTCTGAAATTAGCTTCATTTTTGTAAAATCCCAACAATGAAGAAAAAGTACAACCTAAACTTTAAGCATATAGGTTTAGTCCTAATTCTGCTATTGACTAGTTGGCTTACTTTATGAATCTATTCAACTATAAGTGGGATTAGTAGCCTCTATGAAAAGGCTGGTTTTCAGGATAAAATGAGAAAGCTCTTTTAACCTCTGAATCACTCCACAAAGCCTTGCTGGGAGTCATTAAAAGTGGTGAGAGTACATACTGAGCACTTACTGTGTGGAACAGTTATGTTTCAGCCTTTCTGAGGCCGTTGCTAGATTAACTAAGAAAACACATCTCTTTTGCTTCTTTTTTGCAAGGGGTAACATGATATTTTCTCTGAATTAGGAGCTTAGAAACACAAAACCAATTTTGTGCATTGATGTTCTGGATTTTCGTGCATGCATGTTTTCTCAGTTGTGCTTATGGATGTATATTTTTTGACAGCTAGTCATTAGAGTCTTAATCTGAGTCAATCTCATGGTTCTTACATTTTCTCCCAACTGTAGTCACCTATGGCTTTGGAGGTTGCGACTTTGGCACTGCTTGTGAACACCAGTGTAGCAGGGGGTGGCATGCACAGCGTGCGGTAGGTTCAGAGCCAGTTGACACACTGAGTGCTGGGGAAGAGAAGAGGCTGTTAGTCGGAAAGGATGTCTTCTAGTCCAGGGAAGGAGGTTATTTCATAACTGAATGACTGGTATTAATAGCTAAAGTGCTTTTAAATTTATAAAATGCTTTGTATTCATGTTCTCATTTAATCTTTAATAACAAGGCTGGGAGGTAGGCATTATTATGCCCCCATAAAAGTGAGAAAACTGAAGCCTGGAAAAGTTGAGTAACCTGCTCAAGGTCTCTCAGCTAGTAAATAGTGACCCAGATTTGCCCTTGACTCTAAAATCTGAGTAGTGTTTTCCCTCAGTACCAGTTTAAGTGAAGGTTTGGAGGTTAGAACGGACAGAAGAATTTGGGGAATGGCGAATCCACTCGTGTGAGTGACATAAGATACTTGGGGGAACAGAGGAGATGAGTAATGGCAAGTGAGTTAGAAAAGCAAGTTGGAAATTAGTAAATCAAGTAGAGAGTTTGGAATGCTAGGTCAAGGTAATTGGAAACCTCACTAGGAGCCATTAAAAGTGACTAGAGCAGCCCTGGTTGGTGTGGCTCAGTGGATTGAGCTCTGGCCTGCAAACCAAAGGGTCACTGGTTCAATTCCCAGTCAGGGCACATGCCTGGGTTGCGGACCATGTCCCGAGTAGGGGGCGTGTGAGAGGCAACCACACTTGGATGTTTCTCTCCCTCTGTTTCTCTCTCCCTTCCCCCCTCTCTGAAAAAATTAATAAATAACCTTTAAAAAAAGTAACTAGAGCATATGTTGAGCCTCTTGTATGTGTGGATAAGGTAGTATGCTCAGGGTGAGGGATATAAATGTGTACTATAAACCATGGTCCCTGCCTGCATTGTGCTTACAGTCTGTTTGAGGGAAGAACTCTATCTAAAAATATAAATGACGCTGTAAGGTCATTGCAGGATAAGTCTCTGAAGTTGTATGCCCTTGAGCAAAGAAATGAATGCAGGAATCCTCCTAGAGTCAGTTGAGACTAGAGTTGCTTTTGTCTGCTTAGTTACATATATATGTCGTCAGGGCATAGTAGTGTATGGGATGCTTGAGAATCACAACTTTTCCTTATAATTTTCCTCTTTGATCCTACACACACAAAAAAACTATTATTACTTAATTGGAGGAAGAAGATTTTATCCTGGATAAAGTATATCCCACTTTGCTTTTTGTTGAAAAATTGCATTTTACCGAAACTTTTAACTGTTCATCATTTGTATAAACAGAATAGTAGAGCAGGAGTCTCAAATGGGTAGACAGGAGACAATGGAATGGTTGGATTTTTTTAATGAATTATGTCATTATAGCCAAATGTATAAAGCATTACATTTATCAAATGTATCAGGTAGTATATATTGGGTATTTCTTTGGTCATTTAAAAACTTAAAATGTATACATACCTTTGATGCCTGAATGCCTCTGGTGAAGAAAGTCAGTAGTCACACAGTTTTAGCGTAAGTCAGGGAAGAATGGAGGTGTTTTTACCAAAAAATGGTTTTGTCTTGAGAGGAGTACAGTCGGAACTGTACTTACTGACTCTGCAGGCACAGAGTTTGTTACAGTCAGGGTGTAGCTCATGATCGAGGGCGTCAGTCAGCATTGCCGAGGGAACCGAACAGCTAGGATTGTTTTAAAAAAATCTTTTCTCCCTTAATTAAAAGAAAAAGCCCCATTCTTAAAGGTGGTACTCTGAAGATAAACTGCTGTGAGTTAACTCAGTTGTACTTACTGTACTTTGTTTTCAGAGTTTCATGTCATCCATTTGCAACAGTCTTTTTGAAGCATTGTTTCCTGGTTCTTCCTACCCGACTAGATTTTCAGCTTTAACCATTTTAGGCTCAATAGCTGAAGTTTTTCCTGTCCCAGAAGGTAAGTTTTTAATGATGTTTAGGACAGTTTTTATTTTGAAACACTGTCCTAAACTCATGCTTTTTCAACATTTTGTTTTATTTGAATTTGAGTTCTGTTGTCTTTTTAGGTTCTTACGAGAGGTTTTATTCTCCCTATGTAATTCTTATGTGGACGTAATTAAATTTGTCAGTAAGGGACATGAGGGCGAGAAACTGTCTGCAGTTATTATTTGCCAACTCAAAACTGCAGTTTTCACGGAACTGTGATTATTACGAGCAGAGTCGCTATTCTCCTCATGCCCCAGTTTATATGTTGATGTTCTAATACAGTGCCCAATCAGTTAAGTTTTAAAAGTAAAAAAAAAAAAAAGTTTTATGTGTAACATTCCTCAGTGAGTCCTTGTGGTTAAAGTGTGGTTTCCCTTTACATGTTATGCGTTTCATAAGTCTCAGTCTGGTTTCAGAAAGACTGTAGGAGGGTGTCATTTCCAGGCATTCTGATTTAATGATGCCCTTTGTTTCTTCTTCCGTGGGGCACTCAGAGAGGCTGAACGTTTAACTTCCCTCTGAGTTGTTTTTCCTTTTTGACAAGATATGATTCTTTTCATCCATGTACATGGGTTTCTTGTTGGTGCTCAGTCTTTCCTGACCGTGGTCAAACAGAAAAACATCCTGCTCAGCTGCTTTTTCCAAAGGAATGGCCAGAGGGTCAGGGAACTTTACATTATAGTTAGATTTTCTTTTTTTAGTTGAAGTTTTTAGCAAAGTGTACTTTTTTAGCTGGGAGGAGAGTAATTTGATGTTAACACAGGCTTGCTTCCAGGCTTGAAAACCATTTTTTTCAAGTTTTTATTTGAAAAAATTCAAACCAACAGCAAAGTTTCAAGGATAGTTCAGTGCACAGCCATGTGCCCTCTACCTAGATTTGCTACTTGTTTATGCTTTGCCATACAGAAGGTCCACACTTGCTGGCAACAATGGGTTCTTGGAAGCTGCAGTTGTAAATGAAGCAGCGTGTAGCAAAACCAATTTTACCAAAGGCTAATTGGTATAAACAAGAGTTGAGTTTCTACAGCATACTTTTGGCCACAAAAGCATCACCAAACTTCTAAATAAAGACCTAAAACACTTCTAACTTTCAACATTGAAATAAATGTGAGACACACATACATTTAATAGAGATTAATAAAAACAAGTTAGATAATTCTTTTCCAGCCCATTTATTTTAGTCAGGGTCTCAGGTGGCCTGAGCCCATCCTGACGGCTCAGGGCACAAGGTGGGAACCCACCCTGGGCAGGACGCCCCTCCCTGGCAGGGAGCATGGTCCCACACACAGCACACTTATTCAGACTGGGACCATTCAGACACACCAGTTAACCGAACATACCCATCTTTGGGATGTAGGGGGAAACTAGACTTCCCGTAGAAAACCCACGCAGACGTGGGGAGAACTTACAGACTCCACACTGACAGAGGCCCTTGCCAGGAATCCATTTTTTCCTTCATCAATGTTCTAATGAAAGGACATTGAATAAAATGATGTTATTCAAGAACCTACCATGTTTGCTTTATCTCTCTATCATTAATTTTCTAACAATGACACAAATATCAAATTCAGGAAACTTAATGTTGATACAATGCTGTTATTTAACATAAAGTCTGTATTCAAATTTTTCCAGTTGTCCCAATAGGTGGCCTTTTTTAGAAATAAAACTTTTTTCCCTGTAATCCAGGAACCAGTCTAAGATCATGCATTGCATTTCGTTGTTATATCTTTTTTTGCCTCCTTTAATCTGGAAAGTGTTTTTATTTCGTGTCATTAACATTTTGGAAGAATGTAGCTCAGTCTTACTGTTTCCTCATGATTTCATTGAGGTTATGCATTTTTGGTAGGAATGTTGCCTAGGTGATGTGATGTTTTTGTCAGGGCATC
>VMDR010017068.1:0-20476 GCA_007922815.1 Macrotus californicus | reverse complement strand
AAGGAAAATGTACAGGGAACCAACAGTGATGGGAAGGAAAGTGGTACTCAAATCAATGGTGAGGACCAGAAGGAAGAAAGAAACATTCAACCAGAACACAATGAAGAAACAAGAATTCAAAAAAATGAGGAGAGGCTTAAGAACCTCCAAGACGTCTTTAAACATTCCAACATCGAATCATAGGGGTACCAGAAGGAGAAGAGGAAGAGAAAGAAATTGAAAAGTCATTTGAAAATATAATGAAGGAGAACTTCCCCAATCTGGCCATGAAAATAGACTTCCAGGGAATCCAGGAAGCTCAGAGAATCCCGAATACATGGATCTAAGGAAGTACACACTGTGGCACATCATAATTACATTACCCAAGATGAAAGATAAAGAATCTTAAAAGCAGCAAGAGAAAAGGAGACAGTAACTTACAAAGGAGTTCCCATAAGACTGTCCGCTGATTTCTCACAAGAAATCTTACAGGCAAGAAGGGGCTGGAAAGAAGTATTCCAAGTCATGACAGGCAAGGACCTACAACCAAGATTACTCTATCCAGCAAAGCTATCATGTAGAATGGAAGGGCAGATAAAGTGCTTCCCAGATAAGGTCAAGTTCCAGGAGTTCATCATCACCAAGCCCTTATTATATGAAATGTGCAAGGGACTTATCTAAGAAAACGAAGATCAAAAATGTCAACAGTAAAATGACAACAAACTCACAGTTATTAACAACCAAACCTAAGACAAAAACAAACTAAACAAACAACTAGAACAGGAACAGAATCACAGAAATGGAGATCACATGGAAGATTATCATCAGGGGAGTGGGTAGGGAGAGAGGGGGAAAAGGTACAGGGAATATGAAGCATAAATGGTAGGTAGAAGATAGACAGGGGGAGGTTAAGAATAGTATAGGAAATGTAGAAGCCAAAGAACTTATATATATGACCCATGGACATGAACTAAAGAGGGGGAAGGCAGATGGGAGGGGATGTGCAGGGCGGAGGGGAATAAAGGGGGGAAAATGAGATAACTGTAATAGCATAATCAATAAAATATACTTTTTAAAAAGAAAAGTATTAAATGCAATAGTTTTTGTTTCTCAGTGAAAACTGAAGACAATTTGAGCCTTGTGAAGGGGACACTATGTTGTAACATGCCCATCATAAGGCATTTCTGAAGGTAACTTCCTGTGCCCCAGGTGATAAGCAAAGGTACTTTCATGGGTTAAAAGATAGTATGTCTCATCCACAGCAAATTACTGCCAAGAGACAGAACTTCTTTGGTACACACACATTTGTGTTTTTCAAAATTTTCTCATTTATTTAAACATACTTTAAAGAAGACAGACTTGGGGATGGTGGCTCCATACCTTAAGTCACACTAAGTGATTCTTTATAGAGTTCCATTTTTTGGAATCAAACTACAGCTCTTCTCAGGGGATTATAAAATTAAGCAACAAAGTACATATTGAGCATTTCTGGGTTCTAAAAGAAAACCAAAAATGGGAGTGGTGATAAAAGGGAAGGAGTAAGATTTTATATAACAGCAAATACAAAGGGATCAATGTCTCAGCTTCGGGCAGTTGTGTCTCCACTGGTGGATGAGGTGCTTTAGACTGGTTTCTTCACTGCCTAGACTTTGCCAAAGGGTAAAGCAGGAGTGTCTGGTAAACCAACATTTGGTAGTTGACTAGCGTATGTATGACTATTTCATACATACACCTGAAAAAAATCATTCAATATGACAACTATCTCATAGACAAGTGAAACTTCTTACCTCTGAACAAAAAAAAGAAACTACAAATAGGTACTCTGGGATAAGATGGTCTGTGTTACATACAGGCATCCTTATAAATAGCTGACGGTAAAGGACATGAAGAACCCTAATCGGATGCCAAACATACTTCACAGACTGGAAGATCAAAGGAAGGGGCACCAGATGGCTCTGGGGCCGCAGGCCTTGACCTCCTGTCACTGCAGTGTCAAACTGTCCAGCACCGTGGCCAACACTGTCACAGCGCTCACCAAGGGCCCTGGCCTGCAGGGCCAGAAGAAGCCTTCTCAGTAGCAGCCAGGGTGACTGAGCCAAGCAAAAGCTGGGGCTGACCCCAGGAGGTTCCCCACCAACATCATTTTGGTGTCAACCAACTCATTGGATCACCAGATCAGAGAACTGATGCTGCATCGACCGGCCCATCAGCAAAGGTGCTTGCCAGCTTGAACGCTGAAGCCAGGCCCCCGAACTCTGTGCTAGGTGACACTGTGAGTGGCAAGACCCAGTCTTTGGAGTTTCAGAGCTCTTGTGCTTGTGGAGATTCAGCCAAGAGAACAGAGACAGTGAAACACAGAGGAGCCATACCGCATGATGTGAGAGAGATGAACACAATGGAAATAAGGCCATCAGGCACAGAGCAGGCACTCAATACATGTTCACGCCTTCCCTTTTCTCCTCAGGGTTTCCTTTCTCACTTAATAGCTTCGTCTTTCCACTCACCATGGTAGCATCACCTTTGACTCACCCCTCTCCTGCTATAAAACTGTTACCAAGTCCTATCACCTGCAAAATGCAACAGCCTTCATATCTATCTCTCATTTCTCTAGGCCACAGCTCTGGTTCATGCTTTCACCACTTTATACCCACATGGCCACACTACTCTTCCAGTCCCTGAGTATTCCCAATCTGAATGAATTCATCTTGTTTTAAAACCAGATCAATTGGACTTGGGGATGGGTGAGACCCTGCCTCCTCTGCTCCATCCCAGCACCAGTGTGCTGCAGCCTCAAGCAAGGAAAGTGGGTATTAGTCAACATCTTAAAAAATAAAGAAAAAGAAAAACAGATCAAATATTTATCAGAATACTTGAGCATGAATTGCTTTTGCAGTTAGAACAAAACCCAATAAAACTATTTCTATGATAATTAAAAAATAATAATAAATAAACTAGACAGAATATCACACTTTTATTCCCAAAATACTTCAGAGCTTTTGCTGGCCACAGAATCAAATGTGTATACCTCATGCAATGAGGCTGCAGCCCTTTAGTTGCCCTGCCCATTCTACCTGACTATGCCCTGCTTCATTGGCCTGCAGCTACACTGAGGTCACACCGGAGGGAACACAGTGAGGTGTTTTCCTAGGTAGGCTGCTCCTCATTCTGGCATTCGTTTCCTTCAAATAATCTCCCAGTCCACTAACCACTCCATTCAGGCCTCTACTATTGCATTTGTTTCACCCTGTCTTAACCTAGAGTTTTAAACTATTAATTTCCCTGAAAGCTTCTTGCATCTCTGCATTTCCCACACAGCTTAGAATCACTTTTCTATCTCAGAATGTACTCAACACATACTTATTAAACAGAAGAAAAATGCATTTTATATTTAGGTGAGTTTTAACAGCTGACTTATAAAAGAAGGTATGACATAGCTGGAAAAAATGGATTGGCATTCCATGCAATCAATGTAAATAAATGAGCTTCAAAACTAAATTTAAAGAAGCTCTTTGCATTTGAATGAGAGTTATCTAGTTGTAGATATCAAGTTCAAAGCTGAAGTGGTGGCTAACTACCACTAGTTATTTCTTAATCAGTTAAAGATAGCAGCTTGAGCACAAACACTGCATTCCCTGCCACATCAATTGTCCAGAAAAGAAAAAAAATGAAATGAAATTTTTCTACATTTTTATAAAAGGTCCCAAGTAATCCCTAGTGACAATTTTACATGGTAGATTTACCTATCCCAAATCCTTACTCCAGCTTCCTCCCAGACTCTCTCTGGATTCTGGCTGCCCCCTCCTCTCCAGTAGGCACCCAACCTACAGTTCTCTGGGGGAAGCATGTTACCTGAGCATCAGCAATGTCCACGAAGTTGTACTTGTCAGTGAGTCGAAGATAGTGAATGTTCAGAGGAGTGCCCAGAGCTTCGAGAGCCTCAGAGTGGCTATGCAGCTGCTCCAATGCTAACTGGTAATAGGAAGCCCTGGAAAAACTTTCTAAGAAGGAACAGCAGGTGTTTTATTTTTGTTTCACTTTATTAAACTTGATCAGGTAGACTCTCTGTAGAAAGTTAAATGATACAATTCACGTGCAACAGAGAAAGAGAAACAAATAGGAAATTTATGGATGGAAGAATAAAGGACAACCTACTCTAAACTATCCATTTTAGAGACTCCAAAACCACAGTCTACGAAGATGCGGCAGATGACAGATGGGCAGGATACTTAGCTTTTCTGTCTCGATTTCTTCACCTCTCATTTCCTCACCTCATGTCTTCACCTAAGGCAGGTGCGTCAAACTCATTTTCACCAGGCGCCACATCAGCCTGGTGGCTGCTTCAAAGGGCCGAATATAATTTCAACTCCTTAACAGTAAAGGAGTAGTTACATTTATACAGTCCTAAAATTACATTCGGCCCCTTGAAGGCAACCACCAGGCTGATGTGGGCCCTGGTGAAAATGAGTCTGATACCCCTGATAAGGGGTTTGATCAGATCTTCACTAATGCTCCTTCTGTTCTCAAGACCTAGGATACGATTTGCTAAAAGTGACCACGCTAGTTCAAGGCACAGCTGGGGCCAGAATCTATGACTAACTTCTAAACACTGCTTCTTCCACTAAGATGAAGGTCCTGATAAACCAGCATAAAATAACATCAATAACAAGAAAACCCTCAGGCCAGAAATAGGACATTAAAATGCTAGTTTTCAAGTTTACAGATCTATGCAGACATTTTATGCAGATAAAATTTATAACCTGCTCTATTTCAGGTACTTTTCTTGGCCCAAAGTCTAACAGGAACTCCAGGAAACACCTTAAAGGTGTAAGGTACTAGGCAGAAACAAAAGTAGGCTTCCTAAGGAAGGTTTCTGGCTTGACAAGAAAATGCTTCCCTCTTCTATACCCAACCACATAAATGAAAGGGAAAGGCACTTTAAGCCTAAAAGAGGCAAAAGAAACCCATCCTGTTCTGCTTCTCAAAAGTGCAACCGCAGGGAATGCTATTGATGGAGGAACTCAAGAATTGGAAAATTTTAGTTTGAAGTAATGGTTAATAAGGTTATAGGCTTAGTAATTCATTAATGCATGAAAAAAGTCATTGTTTCAGGAACTAAAGATATTACCCACCCTGACTCTAGGAGACCACAGGCAACTGACATTTATGTCCTGGGAGGACAGCAAACAGTCAAGTGGTATCTGAGGCACTGTGCTCCAGGGAGAGATATTCCACAGTTCAGGACACAGATAAAGAACCACCAGTCACTGGAAGCTAGGGAGTTTGCCAGACAGCAGCTTTTATCTGATTAACCTTTTCTCTCAATCCCCAAATCCTTACCTATACTTCTTTCCCCCTGAATTCCAAGCCTTTCACCTATGCTCTTTTCTTCTTACAAAAGAGTTTGGCTTGAAGTGTTAAGACAGTCTTTTAGGAGACATAACCCACTGTCTTCTCAGATTGACGGCCATCTGAATAAAGAGCCTATAAAGATTCAATCCCTGTCTCTATTTATTGGTTCTGGTGGTGACAGGTAACATGAATGCCAATTTTTCTGGTTTCACTGTGGGAGTGAACAACGTGTCAGCCATGACAGGACAAAGAGTAGCAGATGCTGGGTCCAGACAGTTAAAACTTTATTGAGGGTTTCCATGCCTAGATATTGTTCTTGATATTTCACGTACCTTAATGATTCTCACTATCTCACAGGTTGTGAGATTTATTTCCATAGGTTCATGCATAAACACTAATATTACACCTCATCACACAGATAACTGAGGCCCAGAAAGGTGAAGGACTCCTCTACAAGCCACACAACTAGTCAAAAGCTGGAGCTGAGATTCAACTCGTTGGCTGCAAGACCAGTTGGGCTGTCTATTGGGTGACTCCAGCTTCCTAAGGGGGAAAGGCTGTGAATCTCCCAACCTATAAAATGCACCCATTCCTGTCTTGTTTTGCCTCTACTCCTTTGACAGGAGGGAAAGGATGTTGAGCTACTCTAGTCTGAATTATCCCTGGGGATGCTCTTCCTAGGTCAGCTCTAAACTCAAGAAGGGCCTCTGAGCCAACTGAAAAAAGGTCAGAAAGAATATGGTTGGGGAGGAGATTGTGCTCTCTTTGGCTGATTGTTGGCAATTCTAACATTCTGGCAGGAAGTGAAAATGCTGTAGAGTCACGGTAAAGAGCCACACTGGGAGGGCATGAAGCTTCAAAGAAAGTCATTCTGAAAAAAAACTGCTGTTGCTTCACAACTAGCAGCAACTAAACGACCTTAAGTGTCCTGGCTGCTCACAATAACTGTGGCTTGTGTTTACAAATTCAGATTTCAATGCAGTGGGGGTGGAAGCCACATCTGTCAAGATTTTGCCAACCTGGACTCTCCTTTTATTTTCTACTCTCACCAGCGACATCCCTTGCTCAAGGTCCCCTCCCTCACTAAATCAACATTGAAGAACAGCAGGGCAAACAGGCTGAGAACACTTGAGAAATACAGCCAGTTTTCCCTACATGTGAACCATCTGGTATCCCCCCTTCTCTCTGTTCTTTATATAATCTCAGAAATCTTGGATCTTCTGTGCCTACCCCACTTTTTACAAGGCTTCTGGTACAAATAAATCTGGGTCCTTTTATTTGAAATTGAGGTTCCTAAGAAAATTGGGATTACAGGGTAAGAAGAGTATTTATCTGCTACAGGGAATGGAAGAAGGTACTGCTTTCTAAAAATAGCCCTTTCCTATTTTCTTCTCTGAGAAAGCATCTGAAGTACTTCCTATGATGGAGGAATAAGGATAAGAGAGGCAGGAGGAGGCCATGCTTCAGGCAGTTTGTTGGATACTTACTTTGTACAAGGTAATACACAAGGGCACTGCCCCCACTAGTCATCACACTGGTAAAAAAGACCAGTTTCCCCAGAGGCATTGGCATCCTGATTCCTAGAAATTTAAAAACAAAAGATGTCAATTTATTGTTAGATTCAGGTTTGTGTGAAGGGCCTTTGCCTGGACTGGGCCCCAAAGGGAAAGAAAAGCAAGGATGAAGCTAGCAAGGCAAAAGGGCTACCCTTCTCCTTTTCTTCCTTTCCAAGTGCTAGGGCTGGTTCTGAAGCCAAAGCAAAAGTGCCCTTCTGAGGGTGGCCCAAATCCAGGATCCAGGCCATAGGGGTGATAGCTGAGCACAGAGGAAGCAGTCAGTACAGCCCTAGGTGTGTGTGGAGGGTTAGCCCAGAACTCCTATCTTGCTCCAGACCACATGTAGTCATCTTGTCGTAAAACAGATACATGATAGGAGACAGTTAATAGTTGAGGACAGAACCCAATCTGTACGCCAAGTCCTGCATTGCCCTGGAAGCACAGGCAGGAAGCAAAGCCACTTTGTGTCATGCTAGCTGGTAAACAAGCAGCTTATCCTCTTACAGGAAGAGCTAATCTTGTGGGCTTTCAAATGGGCCTGAGCAGTCACTGACTGCTTTCCTTCATATCTGGAAGTGTTCTATCCTTGGGGCTGTTGTGAGAAAAACTCAGTTCTTCTTGCTGACACAGTAAAGCATTACAGATCAGCAAGTCAGTTAGCATGCAAGCAGGATTTATTAGTAGTACGTCCTCAGGGAAGAGAATGGGCCTTGCTAAGGTGGAGGAGAAGGGCACAGGCAAAAACAAGAGGACCTATATAGTTAACGGGATGGTGTCAGGGAGTTACATATTGGTTGGTGGGTAAAGGTGGAGCCAGCTTCCCTGGGGGGACGTGACCACCTAAACGTAGGTGTGTATGTGGAGTGTTAGTCCAGAATTCTTGTCTTGTTCCAATTCACATTTAGTCAGTTACTTGTAAAATAAATACATAATAGGAGGCAGTTAATTAAAGTTGAGGCGATTACCCAAAGTTACTTATGGGCTCTTTCTGTAAGCACTAGGGACCCCATCTTAAAACAGATAGTGACCAGAGGCAGGCAATTAACTAAAGCTGTTTTATGGACTTCTCTGGGCATTGTGGACCCTCTCCTCTTCCTCCTTCTAGACCTTGTGATGAATACAATTTCAAAGGCTTTCTTTCTCAGATAGTGGAAATGATACATACAGAATTTCAAGGGCTCCCCTCCTCCTGTGCTATTGTGGTGTTTCTTGTGATGTTCAGAACACCTGACAATCTTATCAGACCAGGCTGAGTTAGTGGGTAAGACATGTCTCCCTTCTTCTCTGTGCGGTGGTTCACTATCTATCTTTCCTAACAGGGTAAGGAAACTGGCTGTGGCTTTCATGCTGAATGAACAGATAGAGAGAAGCCAGCTTAGCAAATTCAATTACCATACCCACCCCACATAACTCCTGTACCTTGAAGGCCCAGGCAGGACTAGGTAGTATGTAGGCCTTGATGTGGGGGATTATACTCCTTTTTGGAGACTATTTAACCAGGCTCAAACCTAGATCTGAATCTTTCTGGAAAATACCCCACCATAAAACAGAGTAGGATACTGGCTTACATCAGGGATCACAATTCAAAACCCCAAAGAGCTAGAAAAGTCACATAAATGAGAGCAGATACGTGGGCCAGATCTGGATGAGCCTTTTAATTTTTCCAAAAGTCTTTTATGTAAAATTGCCTAAATTCTAAAATTTGACAACCAATTAAAAACAAAAACTAAAAAAATGCATCTGTGAGTCAGATTCTTTCAGGGCATCCTTACCCTAGGTGAGAAAAATTCCTTTACCTTTAGTGACATTTCTAAAAAAAAATTGATCTGACATGGAAATTCCAAGTTTAGATAAAGAAAAAGATGACCATAAGTGTTCATGTCCTGAACATTTAACCATAGATTTGTATCACCTTCTTTAGAAAACAAAGTCTTTGATGTGACGTATGCTAGTGCTTCCACTGGCTGAATCTGTGCATCAAAGTAAACACCTTCTTACGATCTGCTTCTCTGCTTCCTAGAATATGGAGAATAATAACAACTGTCTACCTATTATTTCTAGAATGTGAAGGTAAATGAATCCATAAGAAGGCCTGTTGGAAAAAGTTCCTCATGTGGATATTCGTTCTGGAAACTAATAATTAAACACACCCTTGAATAGTGCCAAAATTGACTAGTTTTATACAGAAATTACCTTGAATCCAGGTTTATGTATATAAGGAATTTTGATGAACTTATAAAATTAGGCAGGGTGAAGTTTTAGCTCGTCTTTATATTATTCACTTATTATACTGTTATGTTCAACTAAGAAAAGGCAGCTGAAACACCAAATAAATGTACCACAACTGCTATAAGAGTTTCAGCTGATGCTCTATAGCATGCAAGAATGTCAAAGCTGAGTGTGAAGTCAATTGAAATAATGTAATCTAGGAAAAGCCATTTAGTCTAATAATGAAAATGGTCAGAGCATCTCCAAAGAATTCATTAGTCAGATCTTGCTTAATTTGAAAGACCCTTCAACAGGGTGGGGCGATGAGCAAGAGCTCTGCAGGGCTTCTCACCAGATTGCAGCTGCTAAAGCTGGCAGGAGGCATAAGGTAACCGACGTATTAAAACAACACAGAGAGCAGCCATCCCATCTTTCATGTGAAAACAGCCACAAGTGCAGACTAATGACGAGGAGAGACCCAGAGCGATTCAGGCAGTCACTTTCATCTACTGCCTAACTTGAGGTACCCTGAAGAGCTCTAACAGAGAACCTGGCCAGGAACACTCATTACTTTTGCCAGCTTTCTTGAAAGTCATCAAAGAAAATCTGTCCTGCAATTAGATAATAATTTTACATGAAAACCACCTTTTCAAACCCAATTCTCTCTGGTGCATAGTTTTATATAATCAAGGTTTATTACCAACCCACGCTTTAGAACAAAGAAGTTACACTTCTAAAACAAGCCTTGACTACAAAGGGCCCTAGTTTTCCTTCCCCCTTTCTCTTGTGCCATATAGAGAAGAAAAAGTAAAGCCTGCTGGTTTGCTGTCTGTGTACTATGTATCTTCTGTTGTCCCTACCAGAAAACTAGTGTGGGCAAGGGAGGGTGCACCACAGCAGCAGCAGGTATGTGACCACAGTGCACACAATCATGGACACAGTCAGCAAGTCCACTGAAACAAGCTGCTATCAATATAAGCTGTACACCATGGATTAAAAACAGCTTTTCAGGGTTAAAATGAAATAAATGTATACATAGCCCTTAATAATATTGATAATAGCAGCAAATATTTATATCTTACTATTAGGTACCTGGTATCATTCTAAGCACAGTATATATAACACATTTAATCCTCACAACACCTCCATGAAGTAAGAACTATCCTCACACCTATTTTACAGATGAGCAAACTGAGGCACAGAGAGGTTAGGTAACTGGTAGCCTGTAGTTGGCAGACCTGGGATTCAGACCTAGGCCGTCTACCTCCTGGGTCTGTGCTCTCAACCACCATGACAAACTGACTTTAAGATATCCACTGATTTCAGACATACTAAAATGTCAAAAAAAAGTATTTATCTCAATTACAATAATATTCATTGCAAAAGGCTTTGTCAGGTATGCCTTCCCTGCTATTTTTCCAGAGAAGAATGTGACATGTATTTGTATAAAGTTCAGTCTTTCTTTTGTTTTTGGTTTTTGAGGGCCATCACTGGTCAAACAGTGCTGAGGGGAATACAGAGTGTTTACAATAATTACAACACAGACAGGGCTATCTAGTACAAATGTGCACTTGGGCATGACACAACCCTAACAGGCTGTCACTGACAGGGTAAACAACTTAGACTCATATACAGGGTGGGGCAAAAGTATGCGGGACACAGTTTATTCTCGCACTATTATATTATTTTCCATATGAACAACTATAAACCTACTTTTGCCCCACCCTGTATTTATTAAGATGATTTTCCAACAGTTGGAAGTTATATAAGGTGTCTTGAAGGAGTGGACACCTGTTTCTAATTTGCACTTATGAAGGAGAAGCAGCCTGGTTCGTGTGACCAGAGATGTGTACCAGGAGAGGAAGCAACACCCAGGAAGTGGTCATCTCTGGGACGGGATCAACAAAGGAAACTGATTCTGAGCAGAGAAAGGTGTAGGAGTAGGGGAAGGGCTTCACATCAGTAGAAATATCAAGAAAAGGCAAAATGGCAGAAGCAAGAGCTGCAGCACTGTGAGGAGCTGGTGGGGAGCCACAGGAAATGGGTCTGAACATGGAGGCTGTCACTGCTCTGAAAGGCCATGTACCCCGCTGGACTTTATTGTGCAGGTGAATGGATTCAGACAGGAAGAGAAATGACACAGGAGGCCCAGACAGGAGACTTTTGTGATGTATTAGCAAAGGCAAGAGCTAAGACCTAAGTAGTAAGTGTAGATAAAAAATGACAGCTTCTTAAAATATTTAGGATAGTTCTTATTTATTTGCTAGTTTGTATACCAGCTTATTCCAAAAAGGATGATGGGGCATGTAAGGATACATACATTAGTAGAGAAAAAACATATAAATGGATGAGGAAGTGAAGACAAATGGAAAATAACTTTAAGAAGAGAAATACAGATGGGGTAAAGTTAGTGCACAAAATTAAGCACTGTCATGCACTAGACATTTCTTCAACATGGCCACAGATTTGACACTGAGTTTCATACCTGCCCAGCAGAAAGGAGAGATTGAACAGCTGGAACATCCATACTGTCTATGGAGTAATGCAAATCAGCAGCTGAGAAGGAATATGACATTTCCCAGCAATACACCAAGCCTGAGAAAGACCTCTTTCATTCTTCCTTAGAAAAGGATTCTCTGAAGTGGCTGGTGTTGCAAACAAAACCCTCAGTATATTTTTTTAAGTTCATAACTTTCAAATGACTATTTTTTATAACATCCTATAGTGAAAGCCACAATCACAGTCCAAAAAAAAGACCAATAACAAAATTTTACAAGTAGCCAAAACAGTGGAGACAGTGGGAAGCTCTGAGGGGCTATCTGGATTCAATGGTGAGATGAGACAGTCATGACCCACCTGGTCTCCAGGGAACTGCGCCATCAATGAAGAGAGGTCATGGGTTTGGGACAAGAGGGCAAAACGAGGCTCTGCCTGTGCCTTTTTAAAACTAGCTTCACTTTACCTGCCCCCTCAGCTGTCTTGAATCAAGCGTCCTCAGTAGCCCCCGAACCTCATGAAAAAAATATTTCAAAAAGGCACAGTAGAGAACTAGAGATAGACTTTAGGCTCCTCCAGGAAGGGTATATTTTAGAAGTAAGCTTTTGATAAGAATTGAACATTTTAAATTTGATGTGAAAATCTGAAAGAAGCTCATATTCAATTAGTCTACCATACAGTCAATTGAAGGAAGATTTTTTTATTTACAGTTAACCAAGAGGAAAGGATTGCAACCTGTTTTAAAAAATAGCTGTTTTTACACACAAAGGGTGACTTAGGCTCCCAAAGACTAATGGTTTACAAATTTATTTTAAAGTACTAAATTCCTTCCTAGAGCCAAGGTGCTATCTATCAGACAGATGCCAGCAGAACTGCACAAGCTGGCACAGGATAGAGGTTCCTTGTGTTTGTTTCCCCTGGAGCCCCTGACTAAATGAAGGAATTGCAGGTAGGTTCACTGGGGGGTCACTACAGTGCTGAGCAGAAGGTTTGAACCACTGGCAGAGTCTGACCAGGGAGGGCAGAGGCAGTGGGTGGTGCAATCTCAACCTGGGCCACACGTCAGAATCAACTGAAAAGCTTAAAAACAAAAAACAACCACAACAAAACCCCACCAACACCAAATGTCCAGGCCACACCCCAGACTCATTAAAATAGAATCTAGGCAGGTGGGATCTAGGCATTGGTGTTTTTTAACCTCCTCAGCTGCTCCTAATATGCAGCCAAGCTTAGAAACCAATGGCCTACAAGAAGAAATCACAGAAAGTCAGCACATGGTCTGGGTTTCAAAGACTGGTCAGGTGAGCCCTTAGGGCAGGGGTGTCAAACTCATTTTCCCCGGGGGCCACATCAGCTTCATGGTTGCTTTCAAAGGGCCAAATGTAATTTCAACTCCTTTACAGTTAAGGAGTAGTTATATTTATACAGTGCTAAAATTACGTTTGGCCCTTTGAAAGCAACCATGAAGCTGATGTGGCCCCCGGGGAAAATGAGTTTGACACCCCTTCCCTAGGGGCTCCTATAAAGTTACAGAGTAAAAACAGTTATTCCTCTATCTATGCCACACACATCACTTAAATCCACTATACCTTGAAAGATTTAGAGCCTATGACAATATGAAACAGATGTCTTCCCAGGGATTCTGACACTGGACTAGAGGCAGACTACCTTAGGGGGCCAGGTCAGATGGTGGGAGCCTCAGGTAGAGATTTGCCAGCCCCTGATGTAAAATCCCTGTGTTTAATAAGAGATGAGCTCAGGACACCCTCTCGGCGAGACAGTCATCCTCAAACCTAGTTGTGAAAGATGGACCAAACTACAGATAAAAGTCCTTGATTTACAGGCGGCATGGTTTTCTCACATTGTATTATTTCTGGCATTGAGCTATGCCTTACAAGCTGAGTCAACTAAAGTGATTTTTTCTCTTCATTACTACACTCAAATTGTTAAAACTATGGTTCATCTTAATATGCTAGAAGTGGGCACAGAGGCAATTAAGTAGGAGGATGGCCACAATCCTGTTCATGAACCCAGGGGCCTTATGACCTTCCCAGCAGGCCTAATAATATATTAATACACTGCAGTTCTTTTCTAACTCTGGCTTTGCTAGGCAGACCCACTCCAGGCATACTCTACCCATCTGCTTCATTTTCTCTGGGTGACATATGGCTGGCCTGGCTTGACCCACATCTGAGAGACTATTTGGGCCAGGCACAATGCAGGATAATTTATATGCATTAATACCATTTCTTATAATAACTATGAAAGGTCAGATATTATTTTTGACTTTTTTGAGATAGGAAAAAGCCTCTAAAAATGCTGTGAAACTTGTTCATGGATCATTCCATAGCAGAGCTATTACACTGCATCTGTCTGGCCCCAGAGGCACTGGTATCTCCATTGAGTGATAAAACCCATGTTACAGACCATAAATTTCAGAACAATCAGCTTCTCATACAGGTGGTATGTGCTGTCTGAAAGCTATTCCAAAGGTTCACATCTGCCATTTGAGGAAAATCACCCCAACTCTCAGAAGTAGTTTTAATCAATATATTCCCAAGTTATAGTTTTAAGGGTCAAGACAAAACAAAGAGATATAAAATCTACTTAGAGACTACTGGGAGGAGAAGCAGAGATAGATCTTCCCTATTTGTTAAACGACATTGCCCACTGCTACTACCATCCAGCCTTTATAAAATCAAAACCATTAACAGCGAAGGGAGGGGAGGGAAATAAAGATGAACAAATTAAGATAGTAAAAATTAAAATTAGTATGAAAGAATAATAAGAAACACAACCAACCCTGGCTGGTGTGCCTCAGTGGATTGAGTGCCGTCCTGCAAAACAAAGGTTTGCTGGTTCAATTCCCAGTCAGGGCACAAGCCTGGGTTGCAGGCTAAGTCCCTAGTTGGAGGCGCAAGAGGCAACCGCACGTTGGTGTTTCTCTCCTCTTTCTCCTTTCCCCTCTCCTTAAAAATAAATAAATAAAATATTTTTTAAAAAGAAACACAATGAAAAAGACCAAAAACAGAGAAAAAAGTTAGAATTTAAGAAAAAAAATATGACTAGCAAAATAAAGAAATAAAAGAAGACTAAACTTTAAAAGAGTGAAATGCATTATATTTAAGATAGAAGACAAAAAGGCTGAAACAAAACAAAAAGATAAAAACATGCAAGTTAATATGAAATTTTTTTAATTAAGAGAACTTAAATATTCTCACCCCAAAAATCAAAAACAAAACAAAACAAAACAAAAAAACAGATCAATATGTCAGGTGATGGATTTGTTAATTGACTAGATTGGTGGAACCCTTTTACAATGTACAACCATAACCAATAATCAAAATGCACACTTTAAATATCTTACAATTTTATTTGCCAATGGTACCTGAATAAAAATGAAAAAAAAGGAAAAAAGAGGTGATTACATGGAAAGGTGGAAGTAACTGTCACTGTTTGCAGATGACATGACAGGGTACACAGAAAACCCTGTAGACGCCACCCAAACACTACTCGACCTCATAAGTGAATTGGGCAAACCAGCAGGATACAAAGTCAATATTTAGAAATCAAAAGCATTTTTGTACAACGAACTATCAGAAATAGGAATCAGGAAAAAAAATCCCATTTGATATAGCAACAAAAGAACACAAAGTACCTAGGAATAAACCTTACCAAGGAAGTAAAAGACCTATACTCAGAAAACTACACAACACTGAAGAATAAAATTAAGGAAGATACAAATAAATTGAAGCATATACCGTGTTCACGGATTGGAAGAATCAACATCATCAAAATGTGCATATTACCCAAAGCAATTTATAGATTCAATGCAATCCCTATTAAAATATCAATGACATATTTCACAGATATAGAACATTTCTAAAATTTATATGAACCACAAACAACCCCAAATACCTGTAGCAATTTTGAGAAAGAAGAACAAAGTAGGAGGGATCATCATACCTGACATGAAACTATATTACAAGGCCATAATAATCAAAACAGTCTGATACTGGCATAAGAACAGGCACATATATCAACAGAAGAGAATAGAGAAATAAACCCAAGTCTTTATGGTCAATTAACATTTGACAAAGGGAGCAGAAGCATAAAATGGAGTAAAAAATGGCCTCTTCAACAAATGGTGTTGGGAAATCTGGACGGCTACTTGCAAAAAATGAACTCAACCTCCAACTTACACCATACACAAAAATAAACTCAAGGTGGATAAAATATTTAAATATAAGTGATGACATCATAAAAGTCCTAGAGGAGCACACAGGCAGGAAAATCTCAGATATTCCATGCAGTAATATTTTCACTGGTATATCCTGTACAGCAAGGGACATAAAGGAAAGAATAAACAAATGGGACTTCATCAGAATAAAGTGCTTCTGTACAGCTAAAGAAAACATCAGCAAAATGAAAAGGGGACCAATCATATGGAAAAATGTATTTGCAAATGATACCTTGGACAAGGGTTTAATCTCCAAAATATATAAAGAACTCACATGACTCCACTCCAGGAAGACAACCCAATTAAAAAATGAGCAAAGGACCTGAATAGACACTTCTCCAAGGAGGATATACAGAGAGCCCAGAGACATATAAAAGGGTGCTCAGCATCACTAGCCATCAGAGAGACACAAATTAAAACCACAATGAGATACCACTTCACACCAGTCAGAATGGCCATCATAACTAGATCAACAGAAAAGTGTTGGAGAGGATGTGGAGAAAAGGGAACCCTAGTGCACTGTTGGTGGGAATGCAGACTAGTGCAGCCACTGTGGAAAACAGTGTGGAATTTCCTCAGAAACCTAAAAATGGAACTGCCTTTTGACCTGGCAATTCCACTGTTGGGATTATACCCTAAGAATCCTGAAATGCTAATTCAAAAGAACCCATGCACCCCAATGTTCATAGCAGCACAATTTACAATAGCCAAGTGCTGGAAGCAACCTAAGTGCCCATCAGTAAATGAATAGATGAAAAAACGATGGTACATTTACACAATGGAATTCTACGCAGCAGGAAGAAAGGAGCTCCTACCCTTTGCAACAGCACATACGGAACTGGAGAGCATTATGCTAAATGAAATAAGCCAGATGGTGAGGGACAAATACCATATGATCTCACCTTTAACTGGAACCTAAGCAACAAAACACACAAGCAATAAAATATAATCAGAGACAATGAAATAACAAACTGACAGGAGAGGGAGAGGAAAGAACAAACAAACAGGCGGGAGAGGATAATGGGGAACATTGGGGATGGGTCATCCATTTTCATGTATTAAGGACTCATGAACAAAGCCAAAAGGGGTAAGAATTGAGGGTGGGAGGTGGGTGTTGATGGGACAGGAGAAAGTGGTGGCAGGAAAGTGGAAACAACTGTATTTAACAATAAAAATAAAAATAAATGAGCATATTAAAAAATGGATATGAATAGACATTTATCGAAAGATATACAAATTGCCAATAAGCACATGAAAAGATGTTAAACATCACTACCCATCAGGAAAATGCAATTCCAAAGCACAATGAGACATAATTCATACCCAGTAGGAAGGCTAGAATAAGAAAGACAGGTATTGCCAAATGTTGACAAGGATGTGGAAAAATGAGAAATTTCACACAATGCTTGATGGGAATATAAAATGGTGCAGCGGCCCTAGGAAAAAGTCTGGCAATTTCTCAAAATATTAAATACAGAGTTACCATACGACCCACTAATTCTACTCCTAGGTATATACCCAGGAAAAATGAAAACATGATGTTTGCATAAAAACTTATACATGAACATTCATAGCAGCATTAGTCATATTAGCCAAAATAACCCTAATGTCCATCAACTGACCAATGGATAAATGAGGGTATATCCATACAATTAACTATTATCTAGTGATAAAAAGAAATGAAGTACTGATACATGCTACAACATGAGTGACATAAATGTTAAGTGAAAGAAGACAATAAAAAAAAAAGACTACATACTGTATGTCATTTATGTTCATTTTCCGGAAGAGGCAAACATACAGACAGTAAACCAGAAGTCACATAGGGCTAGGACTGCAGTGAGTAGTGCAGGAACTAAGAAGAGACTGCTAATGTGTTCAGGGTTTCTTTTGGGGTGATGAAAATGCTTTAAATTGGATCATAGTGTAAAATAATGTATGTGTTGTATATAATGATTGATTGATTGATTGATTGATTTATAAAGCAAGCCACATTGAAATGTAGCTGGAGTTGCCGTCCCAGAGGAACAGCGTCATATGTCTCATGCCTCAAATTCTGGAACTTTATAACAGCAAAATAGCCCTTAGAATGGGCTGAATGCAACACTGTGCCCCTCAAAACCACAAAGATAACAAGAAAGCAGATATTATAACTACTGGAATGATTACATCTGAACTGAAAATTAAAAATACTGTTTAGAATTAGCATCATTATGTTAACTTTTCTGCATCAATAGAAATGCCTTCCTCCTACTGATGTAATTGTTACCCTTCCCTTTCTGATAAATACCCCTGGGCTCCTGTCTGATAAATGCTTCCCCGATAGCTACTCTTTCATCACAAATAAATGCTTCTTTCCTCTGACTATGACAGGCCTTTTATTTTTAAGTTAACAGTGTTGATACATACAACTTTGTGAATGTACTAAAAAAAATCAATGCACATTTTAAATCGGTTAATTCTATGGTATGTGAACTACATCTCAATTAAGCTGTTATTTATTTATTTATTTACTTATTTTGAAGAACTGTAGACAGTGGTTGTTCCCCATTATATCCTCAGCTCCTAAAACACTGTTTGGAAATATTAGGTATTCAACAAATTCTGACAAAATGAAAAAATAAATTTGAAAATTGAGTAAACCATTATAAAACTGTCGATATGACATATCCACGATAATGAAATTAATGCAGGTTGACATGAAGGGAGTACACAGTGTGTACACATTCATGTTTTCCTGAAACGAGGTAAGACTGAGAAATTCAGCAGAACCAAGAACTTGAAGTATATTAAGCCAAGATAAGGACTTTATATTATCGTGAGTCAAGGGGAAGGCCAATAAGATTTTGAGCAGAAAAATCACACAGACTGTTTTTTAAATGTGCCGTTTAAACGACGTAATAGAGTTGATACTTCTATCCAAAGGTGAAGTAGACCTATTGCATACCTTCAAGTAGAGCAATATCCCTCAGGTGAGAATGGTGGGAGAGGGGAGATAGGGGAACACAGAGGAGTATCAAAACGTAAGAATTTTCATAGATTTTTAAAAATTACACTCAGTAGAACACGCACGCCCGCGCGCGCGCGCGCACACACACACACACAGTGACTGAGGTTCGAACATACATACATACATACATACACCGTCCCCTACACTGAAAATCATTTTTACAGTCAGCCTCTGTATGGAGCTCAAGTGTGACTTAGACAAGAATTATTATGACCACTTGGCGAGAAAATTCTACAATCATCTGGGTAGGATCATTCTCATAGCGCAGTAACTTAGGACCACAAAGAAAGTGCCCAGTTCCACCTCTTCTAAAGGACCCCAACTCTACAAATGTGCTCGTGGGACCGCTTAGCAAGGACTGCAGGACAAGGCCAAGGTAAGCTACACACGGTTTCATAATTCTGGGGTGCAAAACCCCTTAGTAGCACCGCACGGGGCGGAGCCCAACTCCGGCCCCCAAACGCCAACGTGCGTCCTGGCTATGGCGCGAGCCATCCCGAGGTGACCCAAAGGAGCCTTCCCTTGTAGCAACCCACCCTGCACGCAAACGCAGCCACCCGACTGCTGGAACAAACCCTTCTGAGCGTAGGAGGGGCCAGGACTTTCTCCCCTGGGGAATCTAACCTGTCAAGGATAGAGGTACGACTGCACGAAAAGCTCAAAATTTCCTGCGGGAAGTGGAGTGGGCGGGAAAAGCCTGCAGGCGGACACGCCCCGCGGGGAGCAGTCGAGACTTCCGGCGTCTCCTCCTCCAGAGGCTAGAGCGTCAGAACGCGCGATTTGCTTGCCCATCGTGGGCACAAGCTGTCCGCGTAGCGGATACCCGGTTGAGATTGCCCGGGGTGCTGGTTTTCAGCTTTGTAGCTTTTCGGGCTCACGCTGGGAAAAGGTTCGTCGCAAATATCCGCTTTTTGCCTTCTAGGTCCCGGTAGGCCCCAAAATACATTCAGTCCAGCAGGGCTTGCGAAGGAAATTGAAACCACGGGCTTACTTTGCTCCTCTCAGGGATGACGCTCTTGGATGATCCCCAAATACAACAAACCACGGACCATCTAATCCCCCATCCCGAACTCTGGCACTGAAATTCGGCTGAAAATTTGGCAAAAATAAAATTACTTTTATTTGCTAAATATTTCTTAAATAGCTACTGTAATCCAGAGAATGCAGGGGTAAGAAAAAAACTAGAATGGTTTCTGTTCTCATGGAGCGTAGTAGTAAAATGGGTAATAATAGTATTTATTTCGTAGATTTGTTATGAGGATATAAAGTACTTAGAATAGTGTCTGGCACATTGTAAGTGCTCAGTACACATAAACTGTTAGTATTTGCAACTTGATCATTCCATGATCCTCATCATTACTACTATTATTTACTTTTTTAGTGTCAAGCTTAAAGTCCAAATACATTTCCTCCTGAAGCAATGAGTCTCACAATTTGTGGGTCACCTATATTATATTTCAAAATCAGACGAATCAAGTTCATTTTTAAAAAAATTATATACTTGTAGTCTGTATGGTATTGATGTATTATGCATACTATACAACTGTCCTACTACATAGAACTTTAAAAAGATGAGATAAAAAATGTAAATAAAAGCTGTTATTTTCTTCCCATGCAACAAATAGGTTGCTGTTCATA